>BQNB010160634.1:0-14776 GCA_026074375.1 Tanacetum coccineum | reverse complement strand
CTGTTCAGAGTCTATCTAGTTCTACCATGGTTATGTTAAGGTCGATAGCCCCCATCAAATAGTTTACCTCTCCGGATAATCCGACCAGCGGCACCCGTGACTCCCTGAGTTTTGCCTTTATTTCTGTTCCTAAATTTCTAAAACAGTGCTCATACATTACCTCTGAGGAACTTCCTCCATCCACGTATATCCTCCGAACCTGGAAGCCTTCGATAAGTGCCTCGAGTATTATAGGAGAGTTAACCAATTGGCATCTAGGAACGGAAGGAAATGAGATTTCATTGTCCATCTAAGGTTCCATCATTTCGTATGATCTTTTCCGGCGTCCCTTGCCCCTAATCATTCCCAACATACCCTTGTCATGGGCCATCCCTCAGTCAATTGACTGTGCTGGAGCTTGCTTCATCCTACTAAATAGGTGGGATTCTTTCTGGAGCCTTGACTTTTCGTCCTCTTCATCGGTCCCTGATCTCTTAACCATCGTTTTCCACACGTTCATGTTTTTTCTAGTAAGAACTGGAGGGAGGGTGACTCGGGGGAGTAGGGCTGGTTTGGAAGGTCTTTCTTGTGACCCCGTTCCCACGCCTCTTAACTCTGCCCCTTGGGCTTCTTATTCCGATAGCTGCGAGTCAGCCATGACTTTGCTTTCTCTTCAAACTCAAGTAGATTGGGATGCCGGGTCCCACAGATGACGCCAATGTTGAGGTAAATTTATGTGGCCTCCTTAGGCTTGGTAAAAGGACCTCTATCTTTGTGAGTTATCTGATCAGCTTGGCTCCTTCGGAGGTTCCTCCTTCGTATCCTAGTTGAAAATAAGAAAGAACACCGTTAGCTCGCCCCGGGATTTTAGTCCGGGACCAACTCCGGCGTGAGAGTAAGTACGGAGATATGAGATATTTGCGGAGAAAATGTAAAGATACAAATATGGTCTGGAGTGTGTGTTACATGGTCCGTCCCGAGAGAGTAAACTCCCCTCTTTATATTGTTTGAGTCCTCACCAGACAACAAAAGGTGCTTGTCGTCTAGGGCTCAACGAGACAATCGCTGAGTGGGTGTTCCCTCTTTGTTTGTTGGTATAATTGTAAGCTACATGTCATCCCAAGGACAGTGGTCCTAACCAAGTATTGTACCTTCGTCGGCTCGCCCCTGGGTGTTGCTAGTCTAGCCCTAGGACTGGAGACTCCGGACCTGATCTGTCCTTCGACATACTAGTTTCTCTAGAGTACATGTCTGGCTTAGCCCGTGCTAGTCCGGCGGAGGTGTTTAAGCTATGTTCCTTGTTCGGAGGCTCCGAGGTAGACTATACCTCACCAGAAACCATCTTCTTCGGCAATCTCTTGCACAAACCAAAACTGCATACGCTTATGTAACTCTGTAGAACCGGTAATCTCCAAAAGTTCATCCAGAACCTCGAAAATGGCCATTCAATAAAATTTTAAGTAAGCAATTTAGATGTATATTTGAGTAGAAATAAGTGGAATAAGATATGAATAACTAAATCAAAATATCAATTTTTGTGCATAGAATCTGAGATGTCATCATTGTAAGTAGAAAATGAAGCGTCACCGTAACTGCATAGAAACGATCATTTAAGTCATAAACATAAGTCTAAATTGCATGATTTGTCTTTGTTGTTTACAAATTTTGCATCAATGGTCCCTATCTATTTACGTCTTTTCCATTCAAACTAGTGTTGACTCCGTGTTTCCCTGAGACACTGATGCGGTCGTCGTAGGACTTCAACAAGAAGTTTTACAACTCCCTAGGCAGAGTACCTAACCGTTTTAGTAGTAGTATAGGAAAGACTTGGGGGTTGTTATCGTTCTCTAGGGGAATAGCACTGAAGGCCGGATCGAATGTTCACTAAGGTCTAAAGGTTGAAGGGAGATTATTTTTGTGTTTTTATATTTTATAAAAGCAAGTAAATTATGATTTTAAAGAGGTTTGGTTTTAAGCTAATTAAACTAATAAACTAAATAACAAATATACAATGAAGCGTATTCACCTGGGATGCACTACTCCTTGCTAGCTATCCAATTATACCTATTGCTTTGTCACACTTGAGAAGTAATGTGTAAGTATTTCCTAGGTCATGAACGGATTACACGAACCTGCTGTCTATTTAATATTCTGTTAAGGCAACGCACAAGTAAGGTAGTATGAAGACTATTACAAGGCCCCTAAGAGTATTTTAAATGCATGTGAAATATCTTAAGAGGGATCAACCATATAAGGGGTAAGGTAGTATGAAGACTATTAGTGATGGTATCCTTTCTATACTACTCGTGTTTCCCTAGACATGTCAACAGCGATACAGACAAAACTGGTTTTCTAGAGCCTAACACGCACATCCATCAACAAGAAGCAATAGGAAACAAGAATTATAAAATATAATCAATTATACCTATTGAATCTGTCACAAACAATAAGATATAATCAATCAATGACAACTTTCATGCATTCCCAAATAAATACTAGATGAATTAGCCAAGCAAACTTAAACAAGAGAAATCATAATCAAAAAAAGGAATTGATGACATGAATTAAGATACAAGTGATAATCAAACCATTACATGATGTTTATGGATTAAATTAGACCTTCCAAGTTGCTGGAAAAACACCTACCCAAACCCTAGAATCGGACTTAGGGTTGGGGGATTGATAAAAATGAAGTTATGAGGCTATATTTATATGAAAACCCTAGGTCGGAAATCCCGACGCTGTCGCCAAAAACCTCGACGCCATCTCAGCTTCATTTTTTACGTAGTTGTAGATTTTCTCGATGCGATCACGTGGGCTATTGAATCGTCGAAATCCGAGTTCGTATGAAGGAGTTATGGCAAAACAATATTTGGTACTTCGCTCGCAAGTGAAATAATCTTCTCAATCTCGTGACACAAAATCTTATAGGGTTTCTTTAGGTGGGCCACGTTTTGACGCCGTCACTAGATAGATCACGACGGCGTCACTTTATGCCTACGACACCGTCTCCTGCCACTATTTGCATAAACCTTTAAGAGATTTGGTGTAGGTCCGTAATCTTGTCCGTTTCTTCTCCAAATGAGCCTAAGTCACGCGTATTTCCTCCAAAAGCCATCCAAGTGCTAAAAACCTGAAAAGAAACGATTAAGCACGTAATTTGAGCATATTTGCATGATTTAGGGGGTTAAATGACCCCGACATAGTGTATAAAATGACACTCATCAAATACCCCTACACTTGGGATTTGCTTGTCCTCAAGCAAATGTGCTTTTCTATCTAGACAATAGCAATATGAGGGTCATTTAACCTACTCTTTAAAAGCATTTTACAACACAACCTTCTAGACCTCGTAATTAAAAGCACGGAAAGCATATACTAGCACCTCACATAAGTGTTTGGGATTCTCTCTTTCACTCAGGTGTATAACAAATTATAACAACTATGGGAAACGGAAAATTAACACTCATTACTTGGCATAACATATAAATTACCATAGGCTTGGTAAATGATCAAACCTCCACCGCTAGACGCAAGCATTATTCATAACTATCAAAGAGGTCTTTTAAAGGGTTGCGGGGTGTAGGTGTAAGATAACATTAATGAAAACAGAAACAAATGGGATACATTTGGGTGGTGACTTTTGGTGAATTTAGAGTGGATGGGTTAGCTAATTATTTATAAGAATACACGTTGGTTTGGTTGCTAAGCCAAAGACTCGGACAAAATATACAAAATCTACAAAACTCTACACCAATCTCTTTCTTTTTCTTTTCTTGACTCTAATATAAACATAAACATAAGCAAATGGCAGCCCGTACATTTTTTTACTACTTTTTTTTATATACATTTTGTTCGTACACTTTTGCCCTACCATTGCTTAAACATATAATGCATCATGGGGGTTTATAGATGCACCCCTACACTTGAAATTTTACATACTCGATTATTTCCAATCTAACTAATGACCCGATTTGAGTTGGATCAAAATAGCATGGAGCTTATTGAGCTCTATTGGGGGTAATAAATTACTTCTTCCCTAATTCTTCAAAAGATGAATACTACCATGAATCCTAATCGTCCCAAAACAGTATTTACAAGGATAGGACTTAGCAACCGTGTACTCAAATAATTAACTTGGGTTAAAACAATAATGTACTGAAAGCGATTACATACAAGGTATGCTAAGGTGATTTGGGTGTAACGATTGGTTTAAGGGTTGACAATGCTCTTCATTAATAGTCCGGCTTAACCAGAAAATTACAAGAACCGTGACAAAGGATAGGCTCGGAGGGTTGTACTAGGGGTATCATGCACTAAAAGTGAGTGCATGGCAAGGATGTGGGATAGTTATATGATCGATGTGACCATAATAACAATTATAGGTTTAAAACATGGATTAATCCTAGTGCCTCTTATCTAGCAAATCCTAATACTTACTATGCGGTCTCAGGATGCATCACAAAACAAGTTCTAGAATTTAATATACTACCGGTACACTCATATAATTTAATACCGATACCAATGCTCCAGAAAAGGCGACAAAGACCATACGTACACATCCGTAACGACGGAATATACACATATGACTGCATTTTGAACCTTAACTTGAGAAAGCTAAAGGTACAAATTATCCTGGGTATCAATAATAGATACCCGAATTCCTAAAGATCTAAAGGCGAACCTCATATTTTTAGGGTGAAATTTTGAGGAATTTTTTATGCTAGTCATACACATTCCTATCCTTGAGACGCTATTAATACTTGGTTTTCATCGATACGTGTCATAAAAAATTTTAAATTTGGGTCAAAATTACCTTTTTATGCTATGTTTTGATATATTACCCATCATTTTAAGGAACAAAGCAAATTGCAAACGAATGAATAGTTTCTAAGGCTTATTTCTCCCTACACTTAAGTTGAACATTGTCCCCAATGTTCTATAGAAGTACCCGTAAAAACAAATAAATGGATAAGAAAACAAGGAAAAGAAACTAGTACTCCCCTAGTTTACTCTATAATGGAGAAGAAACATGCAATAACTGGTTAAATCGTACTCCAAGAATCGTCTAATGAAACTTCATAAGAACTTCCAAGCTTTTTCTTATCAAATATAACCTGTAATCAAAGACAAAGACAACTACACTAAGCGTAAAATCCACGGGTGAATGATAAATACAACATCATTAACTAGGTTTAGACTCCATGAAAGCAATAAAGATAGGATGAGTGTGTTAATGTAATCGTGGTTTTCTGCAGGTTTTTAGGAAAATTACAAATTCCAAAAATTATACAAGATTAATTTCTCAAAAAATAATTAAAAATCGAATTTTCCCGTAGCATACCTGGCGACGCTGTCAGGATTAATCCTGACGTCGTCTCTAGGGTCTGTAAAGAAGATTTTTTTTCTTTTCTTCAAAAATTCCTACACGCAAGTTCCCATTAGTTATTTCCTATAAAAACTACAAAAATAGTTAACACAATCATATGACTCAAAACAAACACACAAGACACACCTAATATGCAAGAAAATAATAGATTGGGTTGCCTCCCAATAAGCACTTGTTTTTGTTCGAGTCACGAGCCTGACTCTACGCTTATTTGATGCGTAAAAGGTGGGTTTCCCCTACATTAAGGTCAAGTGCGGGTGATAGTAGCGATACACACCATTTCGATGGAGGTATGTCACATGGGGTGAAGGCGGTGTGTGAATGGTCAAGGGTTTTACTACCTTCATCCTAAAACTACCCGGACTATATGGGTTGATGGGTGGGTCGGTTCCTCTTTTGTCTCCTAGATTTACATCTAAGGGTGAAAAATTGGGTAAAAGTTGAGGCTCCGGTTCATCAACACTAGGAAATCCCTTAGAACTAAGAAAGAGGTCATGAGTATTAGTATTTAAGCCTAGATCCTCTAGTTTCATGTGGTCCAAAGGTTCTACCTCCATTGGGATTCCTATAGTCTCTTCTACTTCTTCCGGGTGAGTCACGGGCGGTGTGTATAACTCAATTGATGGGAGGACTTGTGGGGTGCATTGTGGGCTCGGATTATCCACCTTATCCTCCATCGTATCTAGATCACCTATGGGCTCATCATCTAACCATGCCATGCACTTAGGCATCTTAACCATAACTATCTCACATTCTAAATCCTCGTTATATGTTCTCTTAGGTTGTGACTTAGGCAATTCTATCATGTCATCTAACTTACGGGTCATTGCTATGGAGCTCTTCTCAAAAGTTTGATGCAATTGGTCACTTTTCCTAAGGGTCTCACCAACAAAAGTTGATCCTAAACACGAAGGTTGTTCATACGAATACATCCTAGGTGAAGGCTCATATGGTTCTTTAATTTCACTAGGTGAGGCATTTTGTGTGCGAGGATATTCTACTCCACCATTCATCATTTTATATACTTCCTTAAGATTCTCTAAGTCGCTTTTATAATCTTCCGGATAATTTTCACGGTAATATTCTATGAAGCACTCAAATTGTTCTTCCGTTAACGACTCAAGTGTGATTTCATCCAACATGGTGAGGAATGACATTTTTACGAACAAATACACAAAGAAGAGATAGACTACGAGAAAGCTAATTGACACGAAATTAAAATCTCACTTGATAGGAATCTTGTGAGTAGACCTAAGCTAGATTGAATCCGAATCCTACGGTATTCCCCACACAGCGGTGCCAAAAACTTAATGTGGTTGTCGTAGGACTTCAACAAGAAGTTTTACAACTCCATAGGCAGAGTACCTAACCGTTGTAGTAGTAGTATAGGCAAGACTCGAGGGTTGTTATCGTTCTCTAGGGGAATAGCACTAAAGGCCGGATCGAATGTTCACTAAGGTCTAAAGGTTGAAGGGAGATTCTTTTTGTGTTTTTATATTTTATGAAAGCAAGTAAATTATGATTTTAGAGAGGTTTGGTTTTAAGCTAGTTAAACTAATAAACTAAATAACAAATATACAATGAAGCGTATTCACCTAGGATGCACTACTCCTTTCTAGCTATCCAATTCTACCTATTGCTTTGTCACACTTGAGATGTAATGTGTAAGTATTTCCTAGGTCATGAACGGATTACACGAACATGCCGTCTATTTAATATTCCGTTAAGGAAACGCACAAGTAAGGTAGTATGAAGACTATTACAAGGCCCCTAAGAGTATATTAAATGCATGTGAAATATCTTAAGAGGGATCAACCATATAAGGGGTAAGGTAGTATAAAGAGTATTACCGATGGTATCCTTTCTACACTACTCGCGTTTCCCTAGACATGTCAACAACGATACAGACAAAAGATGGTTTTCTAGAGCCTAACACGCACATCCATCAACAAGAAGCAATATGAAACAAGAATTATAAACTATAATCAATTATACTCATTGAATATGTCACAAACAACAAGATATAATCAATCAATCACAAGTTTCATGCATTTCCAAATAACTACTAGATGAATTAACCAAACATACTTAAACAAGAGAAATCATAATCAACAAAAGGAATTGATGACATGAATTAAGATATAAGTGATAATCAAACCATTACAAGATGTTTATGGATTGAATTAGACCTTCTAAGTTGATGGAAAACACCTACCCAAACCCTAGAATCGGACTTAGGGTTGGTGGCTTGATAAAAACGAAGTTATGAGGCTATATTTATAGGAAAACCCTAGGTCGGCAATCCCGACGCCGTCGCAACGTCATTTTTCGCAAAGTTGTAGATTTTTTTGCTGCAATCGCGTGGGCTGTTGAATCGTTGAAATCCGAGTTCGTATGAAGGAGTTATGGCAAAACAATATCTGGTACTTCGCTCGCAAGTGAAATGATCTTCTCAATCTTGTGACACAAAATCTTCTAGGGTTTCTTTAGGTCGGCCACGTTTTGACGCCATCACTAGATAGATCACGACGACGTCGCTTTATGCCTACGATGCCGTCTCCAGCCACTGTTTGCATAAACCTTCAAGAGATTTGGTGCAGGTCCGTAATCTTGTCCGTTTCTTCTCCAAATGAGCCCAAGTCACGTGTATTTTCTCCAAAAGCCATCAAAGTGCTAAAAACCTGAAAACAAACGATTAAGCATGTAATATAGGCATATTTGCATGATTTAGAGGGTTAAATAACCCCGAAATAATGTATAAAATAACACCTCATCAGACACAGATTTAAAAAAACTTTCCACACACATTATATTTAATTCTCACTACCAAACCTGACTCTTTACTCCCAAAACCCAACAAATCCTAGATCAAAGTTCATATCAACGGCAGATTCCTGGAAATCTATGGACTTGAATAAGTTGGTAGCAAATGATGACATGATCGATTATGTTTTACACAAGTATGAGAGTAACTGGCAGGTTCATGATGCTATAGCTGATAACATACTCAATGATTTATTGAAAAGAGAGTGGGAGAAACAGAAGCGTATGAAAGGTAAGTGTACAAGGAATGTATTATCTTGCATGTTGTTGCTATTTCAATGACCCATTTGCCACTTGTTCTTATTATGTTATTTTACCCATCATTTTGGTTTGGCTTATGTATTGAGTGTTTGCTATATTTGTAGATGTCAAGAGAAAGGTAACAGAAATGAAGATTCTGGATGTTCTTGAATAGAGGATTGAGAAAGATAGAAAACATCTTAACAAGGCAAAAGAGAAAATGGATCTTAACAAGCGAAAAGAGAAAATGGTGATAGAAAAAGGTAATAGTTTTTTGAGCATATTGCATAGGTATTTAACTGTTAGGGAGGGTAATTTACTCTATATAGTAATTGGGAAACTAAGATTATACCTTAGTAAACTAAGTTTAAGAAACAATTGATTTAATCCAAACACCCCCTTTAAGTTTAAGGTATCTTATAGAATAAGCTGAATTGAACCAATGTACATCTGAAAACTAAGTTTAGGAAACAAGCTGCATTTCATCCAAACACCCCTTTAAGCTTAATGCACCTCAGGAAATAACATGAATTGAAGCAATGTAGATTTGAAAACTAAGTTTACCAATCATATCTTATTTCATCCAAACACCACTTTTCACATATTTTTAGTTCCCAATAACTCCCATAATCTTGATAAATATTAAAAAACATTAATAAATATTAAAAAACATAATCGAACATACTATTGAGGATCAAAGCACGACACACGTAGTCATCGTTCTCCCATTTGCCCATCTTAAGAATTTGTTCCACAGTATCATCACCACCATCCTCTAAAATTTGTGTGCTAAAAAAATACACCACACTCATGATGAAAATAAAGAAGTGCATCTTCTTTTGCCATCTCCAAAAATCCATTCCTTCAAACTTATTCGGTTTGGAGTAATTAGTCGTCATATGCTTTATTGGAGTCGTCATTGATTATTAAAAAATGGTTTCTTTTGATTGTTGGGGTTTTAGCACCTATAGGGTAATGATAATCGAACCGGATATCGTAATAAATCGTGTAATCACTTTTCAAAGAAAATTATTCGACCCTATTTTGGCCGCAAATACAAGAACCTTTTGCGCTTATGAGTGTTTAGTTTTTTTTATCGCACTCATATAAAGATTACTCGAGTCAATAGAATTATAAGAATTAATCAGCCCATTAATCTCCTAATAATGTTCATCCGTCATAGCAAAAGTGGTTAAGACCAGTTGATGATGATCATTGAACCGCAGTTAGAGCTTCCTTGAAATAGGTCAAAGACCATTACAAGTTAGTAGTAAACCAGTTCAAGCAAGTCACAAACTCATCAACATACATGTTGATGTGTTTGCTTGCTAATGAGCTTGTTCTCTAAGTATAATCATTAATGAGCGTTCTTACTGAAAGGTTGAACCCTCTGATGAGGTCTTTCAGAGTCAACTCGTTTAAAAGTATAACTCACTGAACTCAATCATCCTGATGAGGTCGTTCAAAGTCCACTCACTTAAGAGTATAATTCACTGAACTCATTAGCTACCTGAATCTACAACGCTACTATTTGAATCAAATAGGTTAAATAACTTAATGCGTGTACATTTTATATCTCTAAACCCATTTTCATGTATAATGTTAACTCTCAATTGTAGTAAATTCGCAACAATGTATTTTTGTGTGGGTTTAGGTTTTGATCTTCTAATTTAGGGTTTTTAGGTTTTGTTGTGAGGGGCAAAAGTTTAATAAAGATTTATTTTTATCATAGATCCTAAACCTTCATATCAACCACCTATTTTTTTATCAAATTAAATAAAACTCATTTTTCACCTTTTTTTTAAAAAATTAAATATCTCACAAACCGTTAATCGTTACGTAAAATGAAACATACTGTTCAACGAGAATTAAATCATCTTTCTAACGAGGGGCACTTTGATATACTTTCGACAGATTTTTTAAAAATTTTTTTTAGTCACGTCTAGAAAGATCACATGTGATTCTGGAAAATCACATGTGATTTGTATTTTACAAAATCACATGATGTTTTTAGAAATCACATTGTAGTTTTTGTGGGAAATTCACATGTGTTTTTGTAAAATACCATGTGATTATGTTGTAATACAAAATCACATGTGATTTTTTCAGGATGTGACTTATAAAAAAAGATCGAAAAAAAAGTTTTCGGAAGTATTTCAAAGTGCCCCCTATGTAGAGTAGATGAATTTAAATTCTCGTAGCAGGTAGGTGTATTTTTTGTGTTATTAACGATTTACCGTTTCGCAAGATATTTTAATTTAAAAAAAAAATGAAAAGTGAGTTTTTTTTAAATTTAATAAAAAATGAATAGCTATTATTGGTCCATTGGATCTTTAATAAGTTATCTTAAAAAAAAAACAGGGCTCGAAAAGTTAGGAAAAGAAAAGGCTTGTGTTATACGTACCTCCGGAACACCATTTGTACCCCCCTTGTTTTTTTGGATTTTTTTTCGTCTTTTTATTATTTTTTTAATTTTTACAATTTTGCTTATATTATAAAACTGTGAAACTGAAAGAGCGGAATAAAAATTATAAAGTTTAACGAGTTAAAAGTATGAAACTGTAAAAAAAAAACGAAACATAACCTGATATAAAACTGCGTTTTACTGTAAAAGAGGGTAAAAAAAAATCTTTTATACATTTTTGGTACTATTCGGTGGGGAAGGGGTACCAATAGTAGCACCCAAAGAAAATGGTGCGTTTGGCACATTACTACATTTTATGTCTTGGTTTCTCCATCTGCTTTTTTTTTTCTTCTTGTTCTGTCCTCTTTATCGAACCTCGAGCCACTTCATTTCCTATTCTCTTCTTCTTCTTCATTGTGTTTTCTGATTTTATATAAATACATAAAAACTGAAGATTAATCTGCATTATTATTATTATTATTATTATTATTGTTTTCTCTAAAAAATCCAATCTTTTTGTCTCCATCTCATTTTTTTATCACTGTAACTTTATAAAAATTGTTTCTTTTTTACAAGATCTATTTCTTTCTTTCTTTTTATTTTATAAAATCTATTTCCATTCTTATTAGATCTTGTCATTTCATCATCACCCAATAATTCTTCTTTTTAACAATTGTTTGTTTTTATTTATAAAAAAATAAAAATGGTGTTTGTTTTATAGTTCAAGAAGCTGATTCTTGAACTCACAATGTTGAAGCAGCTTCTTCTGGGCAAGCTGCCCAGAAGATCACTTTCATCTTCTTCTTTACCTTCTGCAGAAGAAGCTCAAGCTCAAGCTCAAGATTCAAATAGTAGCAGTAAGTCTTTATTACTAAGAACATCATCTGCAGTTGTGTTCCCATCAAGTGTGATTGCAGGAATTGAGCCTCTTTTGCCCTTTAAAGATGCCCCTTCTCATGACAAAAAGATGTCACTTTTTATATCTAAGTTGAGTCTTTGTTGTATGGTGTTTGATTTTAGTAATCCTAGTCTTAATGCTCCTCAGAAAGACCTTAAACGTAGTACGCTACTTGAGCTGTTAGATTTCGTCTCAAATGACCCTCCTCCTAGGTTCTCAGAGCCCGCTATCTTGGCTTTGTGTAAAATGTGTGCTGTGAATCTCTTTCGCGTCTTTCCCCCGAGTTATAGACCTTGTAGGAATAGTAATAATGCTAGTACTAGTAATGGAGAAGGTAATGTTGGTAATGTGGATAATGAGGACGAGCCTTGCTTTGATCCCGCCTGGCCGCATTTGCAACTAGTTTATGATATCTTGCTTGGTTTTGTAACGTCGGGTTCGGTTGAGCCTAAGGTTGCGAAAAAGTATATTAATCATTCTTTCATATTGAGAATGCTGGATCTTTTTGAGTCGCAAGATCCTAGGGAACGGGATTGTTTAAAGGCTATTATGCATAGAATCTACGGCAAGTTTATGGTGCATAGACCCTTCATTCGCAACACGATGAGTAATATCTTCTATAGGTTTGTTTTTGAGAACGAGCGCCATAATGGGATTGCTCAACTGTTGGAGATTTTTGGGAGTGTTATTACGGGTTTTGCGTTGCCTTTAAAAGAGGAGCATAAGATTTTTCTATGGAGGGCTTTGATTCCGCTTCACAAACCAAAATCTTTAGGGGTTTATTTCCAGCAGTTGTCGTATTGTATTACTCAGTTTATCGAAAAGGATCCAAAGTTAGCGAGTACGGTGATTAGGGGGTTGTTGAAATACTGGCCGATTACCAACACTCAGAAGGAAGTCATGTTTTTGGGCGAGGTTGAAGAGATTCTTGAAGCTATTACGATGCCCGAGTTCCAAAGAGTCATGGTTCCTTTGTTTTGGCGGATTGGATGCTGCATCAACAGTTCACATTTTCAGGTATAAACAACTAATCTTTTACCGCTCTCCGTAATCTGCAACTGAACGGCCACAAGTTTATAAGTCTACAAATAACTAGTGGGTCAAACATGAATATACTATCTCATTGATAATCTAATTTTTTACTAAATGTTAGTATTCAAGAGGTTTTGGGCGACCTTCAACCATTGTTGGCTCTTTCCAAATCCACCGCTTCTAGGTAAAATAGTATATAGGCCGGAATTAACACCGCTAGTTCAAGCAAAGAACCAACCTTGCCAACCATCACAAAGTGGATGACCCTTGGCGACTAAAATCACCCTTAAGGTCACTGATTTATGTTATGACCATGTAAGGACTTGACGAAATATGTCAAAGATGATTTCTTTGTACCTATAATCATTTAAATTGTAGGATGCTAAACAAATACAGTACTCTACTTTTGGTTGATGAAAGACGGTAACTTGACAGATAAATATGGTTTGATTTTTTCTTTAAGGTGGCGGAAAGGGCTCTGCTTTTATGGAATAATGACCAAATCTTCAATCTAATTGGACACAATCGACAAGTCATCTTGCCCATCATTTTTCCAGCACTTGAAACGAATGTGCAGACTCATTGGAACCAGTCGGTTCTTAACTTAACACTTAATGTCAGAAACGTGTTCACAGAGATGGATAACATGTTGTTTCTTGCCTGTCAAGCCCGTTTCTTGGAGGAACAAGAGAAACAGAATTTTGCAACAGAGAAGAGGAAAGAAGCGTGGGATCGCCTCGAGAACGCTGCAAGTCTTCAGCCAATATCCGGGAATACAACTGCTGTTTTGGTATCGATGCCACAGTTAAATTAACTTCTCTCTAGATCATATGCAGTATTTTGCAAGTATCTTTTTTTTTCCGGGGATGGTAGTCTGTGGCAGCCTGTTGTAATTTATTTTTGATCAACTGTTGTAATATCATGGAAAATCTTGCGAGTTGCTCATGGATTATGGAAATGAACACGCTTTTTTTCATCATGAAACTTGCTTCGTGTATATTTCGTCGAAACTGAGTAAACCCGTCGAACTGATGCAGTTTGACAAATTTGGCGGTGACTGGGTTACTTGTTTCGGTTTACAGTTGTAGCATCACACTTGCTTCGTGTAAATATACAGGTTTGATTTTGTTTCTTTGACTGCGTTTGAAATGTAACTATATTTTGCGCAGGCCAACTCTTTTCTCGATCCAATTCTGGAAATTGTTCATAGTTTAATGCATGATGCCTAAGTCGTTTTGCTTTCTTCGTTAGAGTTATGCATATTGCTGCATAAACAACTATAACCCTCACCCGTCGCAGGGGGAGGGAGGGGAGCTGCAAATGGCTTACCTTGCCGCAGGAGATTCAAATACATACAAAATGATCGAAATCGACCCATAGGTATGTAAATAAGTTATGACATTTATTATTGTGCTAGTCACAAGTTTTATGCATCAATGAAGTTTTATATGAGGGGCGCTCACAATTCTGGTAATACCCACGTAATCGAAAACCGTAACCGTAAGCGAACCGAACCGAAAAAACCAAACCGAGTTTGTAACCGAACCGGATTTGTCAAAACCAAACCGAGTTTGATAAGAAATTTGAAAATTTTAATTTGCTTCAAGAAGATCTTGTCAGTAAACTTAGGGATAAAAAATTTCTACTGGTTTTAGATGATATCTGGACCGAGAGCTATAAGGATTGGGAAACCTTAGTGCGTCCATTTAGTGTATGTGCTCGTGGAAGTAAAGTTATCATAACAACTCGAAAGGACCGATTGCTCAGAAAGTTGGATTGCGGTCAACTAAACCCATTGCAATGTCTCTCCCATGATGATGCTGTGTCTTTATTTCGTAGACATGCATTGGATGCAAATAATTTCGATTTGTATCCATCACTCAAACCACATGGTGAAGACATTGTGGGAAAATGTGAAGGCTTACCTTTGGCTTTAATAGTACTTGGAAGGTTATTAAGGAGAAAAGACGATGAAGGATGGAAGGAAATGTTGGATAATGAGATATGGAGC
>BQNB010160632.1:0-14776 GCA_026074375.1 Tanacetum coccineum | reverse complement strand
GGTATGAATAGGCTTTAGTGGTTAGAATAAGAAAGAAATAAAATTTCTATTTTTGAAAAGTTAGGTTTAATAAAAATAAAAAGTTATTTATTTTATAAGTATAGTAAATTGCGTTTACAAGTAAAGGTATGTGCAAATAAGCTTAGATTTTTATAAAAACTTAAGGTAATGTTAGAAAATATGTAATTAATAATTAAATAAAAAAATAAAAAAAAGAAATAAAAAGGTTCGGCCGGTTTTAGGATAACAGGAAAAAAAAGGAAAACAAATCTTACTCTAATTAAAATTGGTAAAAGATATCTATCCTAAACCTTTTTGTAAACCTTATAAATACCAAAAAAGCCCAGTTCCTCTTGTTTTAATTGTCCCAGCCGGAATTTTATTGAAAGGAGGAGGAAGGAGGAAAATAATTTTTCAAGTTTGGTAATTTTCGTTGTTTATGTTCAAGATTCAGAAGGAGAATTTTAAGTTATAAATGATAATCATTTGAGTTTAATTATCTTAAAAACATGTAATAAATATTATGAGGGATTATTAGGTTCAAAACTGTTAATTAATGATTATAATAAATCATGTTATAATGATTAGGGTTTAATTAGGATCATATGGGTGTATTCGTTAGGGTTTAGATCGCGTTAGAATTTGATTTAGATTGGGGCAGAATTTAGGGTTGTGTTGTTTGGCTGATATCTCAATGATGGTAATAGCTTTTGTCAAGTTTCTGTGCCTTTTGAGGTAATCAGATGTGTCTAGTTCCATAACATTTGCCTCGAAGGGTTTTTAAGGTCGGGGAAGTCATTCAAACGTTGGTTGCAAGAAAATGTTATCAAAGCTGTAAATAGGGTTCAGTTTTAGGTACGTTAAGAGTATAAACCCCCACTTAAAATTCTAATTTAGAGTATCTTTCTTTATAAGTTTAGTTCTATGTGTCTATTGGGAAATCCCAAAGAGAGCTTTTTATTTGGAGGTCTATGTATGGGTTTTTTAGGTCCAAAATTTTAGTGTGCAAATGATCAAATTGGGATGTTTTTAAGTTTGATTTTTCTTAGGGTAGTACTTGTGCTTATAAATGGCTCTATGGAACTCATGAGGTAGTTAATATACTCATAAATAACATAGGGGTTTTGGTATGTTTTATGGAGGGTCAGTAAGTAGAGGTTTTGAGTACGTGTAGTCATGTTAAAATTCTGCAGTTTGAAGAAATTGTGACTAACTTGTTGAAAACTGATACAAACGTGGTTAAAGTTGGGTATGGTGTCAGGGTGAACCATGGGGTTATTAGAAACCTTAGATTTATCATATATGATTGTTACATGTGCATTAAGTTTTGGATTAGTGCGTGTAACACGAGTTCTTCTTGTTGGTTTAGATTTATGCTAGTTGTTTGTGAAGTTTTTTGTTGGAATCTTTTGGAAAGCTAAGCAAATGTGAGTTTCATAGCCCCTTTTTTCTCATGTTATTTTGGGGTGAGAATGATGCTTGTTGTCGTGTTAAAATGTTTTTAAGCTTGTTGTAGTTATGTGTATTGGATCGTGGGCATGTTCCGTCCGTTGTGTTGTCGATGCATTTATGTGTGTATTTTTTTATATATTGTGACATTTAGTATACTACTTTTATTTTAATTTGATGTTTATATTTTCTTTTTTTTAATTTATAATGTAATTTAAAACCGATTATCAGCTATAATAAGTATAGTTTTTTCTTGTTGTCGTGTTAAAATGTTTTTAAGCTTGTTGTAGTTATGTGTATTGGATCGTGGGCACGTTCCGTCCCGTTGTGTTGCGATATGATATGTTTGGTATTGTGGATCCCAATATGCAAAACGAGGTGTGACGGTGGTAAGACTGCGTGAGCTAATATGAGGCCATGTAGCGCACATATGTAGTTGATATGATTGTGGATCGTGGGCACGTTCCGTCCCGTTGTTGTTAATTGTTGTCATGAATTGTTTTGGTAATTGCAGCAGCTAATTGAAAGTTTATTTTGGATATTGTTGTATGTCGTAAACCTATGATTCTCGCTCAACTTTATGTTGACGTTTTAAGCATCATTTTCAGGTGAGCTTAATGGTGCTAAGATAGAGCGCAGTGGCTAGAAGAGACCGTAGGATGCTTGGAGTTTATTTATGCTTTCTGTTTTGAATAATTGCGTTTGCATGAATTGTTTGGATTATGTTTTGCATGTCATTTATTGACGAGACCTCTTTCTCATTAATAAAGACACCATTAGGTTTTAGGTATTGTTATGACACTTTGTGTCTTTGCTTTACTTTAGTTTTCATTTTAGTATTCTCTATATAGACACCATGTGTTGTGATGATATCCATTCTTGTTTACGCCTCGCGTTTCTACCTTGGCGGGGTGTGACATAAACCATTAAGGGTCCGAGCCGATGGAATTTCAAGTTGGGGATAGAGTTATGCTCAAAGTTTCACCTTGTAAAGGGGTCGTACATTTTAGCAAACGGGGGAAGTTAAACCCTAGATATGTTGGACCTTTCAAGGTGCTAGAAAAGGTTAGATCCGTTGCTTACAAACTTGAACTTCCTCAAGAGTTGAGCAGGGTACACAATACATTTCATGTATCCAACTTGAAGAAATGTTATTCCGACGAACCATTAGCCGTTCCGTTGGAAGGACTTCATATTGATGATAAGCTACGTTTTGTGGAGGAACCCATAGAGATCATGGATCGAGAAGTCAAACGGTTGAAGCAAAGCCGTATCCTAATTGTCAAGGTTCGATGGAACTCGAGGAGAGGTCCTGAGTTCACATGGGAACGTGAAGACCAATTTCAAAAGAAGTATCCGCATCTCTTCACTAAACTCGTACCTTCGTCAAGTGTCGCGACTTGAGCCTTGGGGACAAGGCTATTCTAACGGGTGGAGACTGTGACATTTCGCATTTTCAGGTCATTTACGACTTCATTTATTCTATTATTTATTTTTAGGCTTTTACGCGTTCGCTTTTAATTTTTACCGTTAAGCTAAATCGCGTAAGCTAAAAATGATCATTTAACGTAAACGGGCACCAAGAAATTAAATGTTACGTCAAGTAAGTGTTATAAAGTTATTAGGATGATAATTTATAACTTTACGCTTTTTATTTTTATTGGTTACGTAAAACGTTTACGTAACGCAATAAAACTACACTTTTGCATGCATGGCAAACCATAAACCCACCTACACTTCAACAAATACCTACTAATACCCATAATACTCAAAAATCTCATAAACCTTTATCTATTTCAGCCTCTAAATGAATTTTACACATATATGGCACATACTACTTGAAATTAATTCAACAACTCTCCACTAACAAACTTAAACTACATTATTTGTTAACCAATGGATCAAAGAACTCTCTTTTGTCTCCCTTCTTGTTCCAACCCACGTCCAAGCATGCATGAACATCAAGAAACCAAGTGACAAGCATGAAAGCTTAGTCTTATCATTCTTACAAGACACAAAAGCATTGTACCTACACTTACAATACCTAGATCATATTATAAACTTTCTTTTTGTCCTCTTTGTCCCCTTTTGCTCCCAACCCACGGCTAGAACCAAGAACAAGGGAGTAAACCATGAGACAAACATACTTGAAGTGTCATTCCATCCTTACACAAAGTAAACCTAAACCTAACTTGTCCCTAAGCCTAAGATGTACTTAAACACTTAAAACACTTATTTGTCTCTTCTTTTGGCTTCTCTAACCAGACACACATGGGATCAAACCAAAACCTTTGCTAGTTTCCTTTTTTTTTGCATCATATGCTTGATCTGTACTAAAAAAGATATACACCAAAACTCAATATAAATTTGAGTAAAAAATTTAGGAGCTCAAACTCGATCTTTCATTTTGGGTTTATATATGTATCCGAAGCCGATTAAGTTTGGCATGGAAAAGCTCGAACTTGAAGTCTTCTATCAAAGTAGACTACTTTGGTGATCATCTTTCACACATGGTTGCTTTAGGTGTTTTACTTAATCAACAAAGATTCATTGAAATTTCACTAGAAGAATAAAGATGTAAGATGAGCATATAATAAGACTAAGAAATTATTGTTGAATCTACAGTCAACTAAAAAATGAAATGAAATGAACCCCGCAATTAACGTTTATGCTGCAAATAATAAGTATATTTACAAATCAAGCCCGAATGAACAGAACAGAACAAACCCAAGATATAAGGATTGAAGAGGATAAAGAATAGAGTTGATTAATAAAAGCCTTTCAAAACAAACCTCGTAGTCGAATCATGAACAAAACAATGAAAATCTTACAATCTTTGCTCAATTTTAAATTGTCATATGGTGTAATAATAGGATTCAGTTATACCTATGATGGTGATGCTAACTATGCTCATTTATCATTTAGCCTTTCCCAACTTTCAAATCTGATAATGGCACATAATTTGTCAATAAAGACTTAACTGCTTACTATGAAAGTCAGCATTACTCACGAGAAAACTGTTTCAAGAACACCTCATGCAGAACGAATCGTTGTCCGAACGAACGGATCCGGCACTCATGTAGAAGCTGCTCAAGACTATCTGATCTTTTCGTCCGAGGCTCCAATGTTTCTTTGGGCAGAACCTATTGCTACTGCCAGTTACACCCAAAAATTATCCCCAATACATACTCTTCACAACAAAACCCCGTATGAACTTGTGCATGACAAGAAACTGAATCTTTTTTTTCTTCGTGTCTTTGGTGCGCTATGCTACCCAACTAACGATAGTGAATATCTTGGCAAATTAAAGGCTAAAGCAGACATTGGGTTCTTTGTTGGTTACGCACCAAACAGGAAGGGTTACCGAATCTACAACAAACGAACCCGCCAAATCATGGAAACCATACGTTACATTCGATGAGCTGACTGGGCAAACAGCTCCTGTGCACTCCAGTCCAGGACCCGCACCTAACCTTTTGACGCCTAGACCTATCAGTTCAGGGCTCGTACCCAATCCTCCTCCTGCAGCACCTTATGTACCTCCTACCAACAAAGAATTAGAGATTTTGTTCCAGCCGATGTTTGATGACTATTTTGAGCCACACACTGTTGATCGGCCGGTACCTCCTGCTCCTGCAACTCAATTTCTGGTCAATCCAATTGATCCATCAGTATCCATCTTCGTTGATCAAGATGCACCTTCGGGCAGTCATTCACCATCATATTCGGATCATCAATCTTTTTCTGTACACCATGGTGTTGCATCTGAGAATTCTTTTGAAGTAAATCCTTTTGCTCCAGCTGGTAACAAACCCTTCGTTAACACTTTTGCTCCAAACCCGAGCTTTGAAGCAACATCATCCAGGGACTTTACGATAGCTGAATCCACCCAATCCACTCAACCTCATGAACATCTCTGAAAATGAACCGACTCTCATCCGATTGATAATATTATTGGGAACCCTTCTTGACCTGTATCCACCCGTAAACAACTTGCTACCGATGCCTTGTGGTGCTTCTATAATTCTGTACTGTTAAAAGTTGAACCGAAAAACTTCAAATCTGTTGTCCTTGAAGATTGTTGGTTTGAGGCCATGCAAGATGAAATCCATAAATTTGATCGACTGCAAGTATGGGAATTAGTACCACCTCCGGATTGTGCCATGATTATTGCTCTCAAGTAAATTTACAAGGTGAAACTTGACGAGTATGGTAATGTGTTAAAAAAATAAGGCACGATTAGTAGCTAAAGGATATCGTCAAAAGGAGGGTATTGATTTTGAGGAATCCTTTGCCCCGGTTGCCAGACTTGAAGATATCAGAATCTTCATTGCCAATGCTGCCAGCAAAAACATAACGGTCTATCAAATGGATGTGAAGACTGAATTTTTAAATGGCGAGCTTAAAAAAGAAGTCTATGTCAGCCAACCAGAGGGCTTCATTGACCCAGATAGTCTCAATCATGTTCCTATCGGCTAAAATGAAAGGCACTCTACGGAGCTGAAAGCATGCACTACGTCGTGCTGCAGGTCCATGCAGTTGTCAAGACACCAAGAAGACGCAATCTTGAGTGGCTTAGTCCTGGTGATAAGTTAGTGAGTGGTCAATCCTACATAAGCAAACTAGCACATCTACTCTTCTTCAACAGAGGCTAGAATACATTGCTATGTTTGGATGTTGTGCACAAATTCTATGGATGAGGTCTTAGTTGTCAGATTATGGCTTTGCATACAATCATGTACCTCTATATTGTGACAACAAAAGTGCCATATCTCTCTGCTGTAACAATGTCCAGCACTCTCGGTCTAAACACATCGACATCCGACATCATTTCATTAGAGAACAAGCAGAGAATGGAGTGGTTGAGCTGTATTTCGTGAGGACAGAGTATCAACTGACGGACATCTTCACTAAGGCATTGCTCAAAGAGCTATTAGAATTCATTCTCCTACGGCTTAGCATGAAGTGTATGAAGCCCGAGACACTCAAACGTCTTCAGGACGACGAGGATGAGTATTGTATTTGCTTCATGTATCCTATGTAAATATGTACATATTTAAAACCAAAAACAAAATACAAAAATATAAAACCTATAAAAACCATAAAAATCAGAAAATTGAAAATACCAAAAATAGTTTTCAAGACATGTCTTTCGTTTATCGATAACATTTACGGACCTAGACATGTCATTCAATAATGACACGGGTCATTAAATGAAGCTCGAACGGAAGTTCAATCTTTTCAAAACATATCTTTATGGCTTGCAGTTATTTCAGACTGCAACCTGTTTTTCAAAATGAGGAAAGCATGTCACAAAAAAGACGGTTGTTCCTAACAACGGGTGATTAAGTTCTCCCGGGCATGGATTACTTCATATCCGTGCACCCTCGATCTAATGTACGTTTCAGTGCATTATTTCTTGATAAAGAGGAGAAGTCTTCTTTTTAACTAAATAAATTTTCTTCTATGATTCTTCAAAAAAAAATTGTGTTAACCATGGTGGTAAAAAGTTTTCTCTATAATGAATCAGTGTTTTTAGTAATCCCAAAAAGATTTTTTAAATGACAATTAGACCACTCAAACAACGACTACAACTCTTTAAATAGAAAACGGGTCATTAGTTGAGGGGGAGAAAGTGTCATCAAATAATCTTTTAAAATGGTCTTTCAAGATAAGTCACAATATAAATGGATAAAGTTTCTGATAATGACGGATCACAATCTCAAGGGGAGTTAATTTATATTAACTACAAGGGCTTTAGATATCATTTGGGCTTTACTTTATGGACTTATTTGCAACTTGAGACTTAGTGAATTCAGGCTTTAAACTACATACGGCCAATTTTTCCAACACCTCATAGTTTGCTAAAAGACTTAAGAATGTTTGGATATAATCACATAGTTTTAAAAGCCTTGATGTGTTTCTGATCCAGGTAATGCTCCCTTAAACGGTCAACCTCTAAGCATATTATTAAAAAAAGTAGAAATATTTGATAAAAGAGGTACACATAGGTATGATGATACCTTTAGATAGTCATTATCTTGCAGGAAGAAATGTTTACATCCGAGACTTAGTTGACTTAGGTATTATCATTTCGGCTATTTAGAGGTATAATTGTGACATCCGAGACTTAGCTAACCTTGGTGTTTCAATTTATATCATCACTATCTTGTAAGGAGAAATACGCTTATCAGGGACTTAATTGACTTTGATGTTATGGTTACGAATTATTTGTGTAAGCTTCGATATCTTTTGAGCTTTACACATCAAGTCTTCTTAATGCGGCTTGTAAGAAATATTTGTATCTACTCAAGAAAGGATTGATGGATTCCGAGGGAACTAAGACAACTTCCATCTGGAGAGTATCGAGACGGACTACAGATTGTAAACATAGACAAGAATACTGTGGCCACTTTGGTAATGAACAGTTCAGGTCAGTCTCATACATAATTCTTGTACATCAATAATATGTGGTAATCAGTGTTATTGGTCAGTTTATGAATTTTCATGAGTTTTTTTCTCATTAAACTCCAAATCATTTATAAAACTCATCTAAAACTGACACTAACAAATCCCCATAGATTAGAGGGAGCATTAAAGATGTTCCAATAGTCGGCTTTATTTAAATCAGACCACATTTTCTCCCAAATTTTCTAACATATTTAAATCAATTGAGATCCTAAATCTCAAAGGGTTTGAAATTTTTGATCAGGGGAGAGAATGTGATTTAAATATTAAATCTGATAAAAATGTGATCTATTAAGACTCAAGCAGGTAATCCTCCCTTCATGTGCCAAACAATTTCGAAAATCGACGCACTTGTTGAGGGGGAGTGATAAGTGTAAAATACACATATCTGTTTATACCAAAAATGACCCTAAATGACCCAAAAACACACTTAAAATGGCAAAGATATACTTGTTTTTGTGTTTTGTGTGTGCAGGTACGGATAAGACAAAAATCACAAGAAAACCGTCAAAAATGGGCAAACACGGATACGAGAACGGAAGAGCGTGCAAGAGCCGGAAGCCAAAGTCAAAAAGTCAACCTTGGTCAACTCTCAAAGTCAACACTAGAAGACAAAAATCCTAATGTTTCCATTTAAGTCCCCCAAGTTCCAAAAGTTACACAAATGGTCCCTAAGGCTTAATGGGCCCTAAACTTATCAAAAAACCCTACCCGGATCTAAAGCCCAAATCAAAAGCCTAAAGCCCTAAGCCCATTTCCCTTTTATTAAAACCACAGGGACCATTCCTGCCTTAACTAAAAGTTTTTTTACACTAAGCTTTTATTAAACCAAAGAGAGGGACTATTGTTGCCAATTTCCCAAAGTTTAAATTTCTTTTACCCGTTTTCAGTTATAAAAAGGCGCCAATGAACAGTTTACTGTTCATCGTCTCCTACAATTAACCTCAGGGTAAAACAAGGGGCTTTAGCAAATTGAAGGTTCAAAAGAGTAATTCAAGGGTTCAAGATCAAGTAGCAGATAACACATCCTCAGAGTTCCTTATTGGTGGAAAACACACAAGGGAATGCCACATCAATGAAAGAAAGCACAAGGGAAGGGGGTTATTACACTTGAGTCACACTTCCTAGAAACCACAAGGTCACATCACATACGGAATTGCCATGACTGGCAATCCGGTAATTTATCAGAAAGAGATCCAACGGCTAATGATGGATCTTCAATCATGGAGAGAATGAATGGGCAGAGATTGAACAAAACCTCAAGGGCTAGAAGGTTCAGCACAAGGCTAATTAAAGCCCTCACTCATATCATACATCATTATCTTCTTTTTCCCGTTTTAGAGTATAGTAGAATTAGCGTAGTTTTATTAAATGGTAATTTTTTCCTTTTAAAAGTAATTGTAATTTCTTTTATTCAAGCTTTGTAATCTGTTTTGAAAGTTAATGAAATCATCAGCTAAGTTTAATCATTATGTTTTTACTCATCAAGCACCAAATGTTTGCTACTGTTTCACAAGCCACTCTAATAAGCTAATACATGCTCTCACAAGTCTATAAGCTTGTGATTGAGCTATTTGTTCACTTAATCTACTTAAACTATAAAATCAGTTGAATACCTTTGATACTTGGACTTATAAGCTTATGGAAGGGGAACATCCAATAATGGAAGAATAAGGGATCCCAAGGACTATACTAGCTTATTAATAAGCAGAAGCTGTTGA
Source organism: Tanacetum coccineum (assembly GCA_026074375.1). Lineage (NCBI taxonomy): Eukaryota > Viridiplantae > Streptophyta > Magnoliopsida > Asterales > Asteraceae > Tanacetum > Tanacetum coccineum. Next base: position 5,138 of record BQNB010160632.1, on the reverse strand, counting down.
TAAGCCCTTTGAGCTCTTTTACCTGTGTTTAGCTAAGTTCCTGTAAACTTTTCATTTAAATATTCCTTTGTCCTTATAATATCTAGATAAATAAATTGCTTAATAGTAGTAAATCTGCCTTAATTTTGAATTAATTTGTCTAATGTATTTGAGCTTATCGATCTTATTCTAGCTTATTGGGTATCTTTTAACTATCTGTTTTTTACTTAGGAGCTTAACTCTTAAATTTTAATTACTTGTCTTAAAAATCACCAAAAAGCCAAAAATAGATAGCTTAGCCTTAGATTCTTAATTCTAGCTTAGATTGATTGTGGATTTATGCTTATTAGTCTTGTTATAAGCTAGTATTTATTTGGTATTAAGGTTTAGATCTCTAAATTTTAATTTCATAGGCTTAAGTAAATTATGTCAAGAAATAAAGGGGTGTTTGGATTTAGCTTGTTTGACCTTTCAAAGTTAAAGATATTTTGTGAATGCACTTTGGTTAGTTTAATTATCTTATTTGATTAGGATATGAGTTGGTTTGTACTGTCAGTTTAAGCTCATAATCATTTTAAGGCTTATGTTTCTTGTTCTAGCACCAGGGATTTCTGCCCTTATTTTTGCTAGTGGAAATTTGAAACAAGCCATCAAAATCTTTGTTTGTGTTTGAATTGTGTTCAAACACACTTATTCTGAGTGTGTTATGCATGTATAACCACTAAGGTAACCTGCATATTAGTTTTGCCTATTTGTCAAATTGTATCAACAGTACTAACATCAGTTAATACTGCTGTCTTTTAAATCTTTCATTTAGGCTAGTAATTTTAGGATCTAGGGTTTTAAAATCAGTAGGATAATAGTATTCACATAGCTTAATATAGATTAAAGCTTATTTTTCATTTTCTAGCTTATTTGCCTAAGTACATTTAGTTTGAAAGTTCACAAAAAAGCCAAAAAGACCAAAAACAGTACTAGTAGTAAGTACCTTTTTAAATATAAAAATCTAGCTTATAAAACTAGTTTTTTAGGCATTAGGATTTTAGCTTATGAGTAGTTCACTTGGTTTGCAGAAGCTTAAGGTCTGTTTTAGTTTTTTTTGAGTGATTTAGCTTAATTTAATTTGATCCTTTTTGTTCGAAGTTCTGAGAGTTTGTCACTTTCAACCTTAGATTCAGATAGCCTTACATGTTTCTAGTTAGGATGGCTTGTTAAAAGTAGCTTTAGTACATCATAAGCTATCCAGAACATTTTTTGCTTTTTAATTTGAGCTTAATAGAAGCTTGGCAAGTAGTTAAGTGAACTTAGCAACAAGTGAGCTCAAAAGTCACTTTCTGTTAAAGTTTTTTTTTCTTTCAAAAGCTTTTAAGAACTTATTTTTGGTTTAGAGCTTATGTTGCCTTCATTAAAGTTGCTCACATTAGCTTGTTTTACAACTTTTGTTCTTTGAGTTTTGAAAAAAAATAAAAATACAAAAAATACAAAAAAGGGTGTATACTAACCTTGAACCCACGACCTCCCTCTCACAACACCACAGCCTTAACACTTGTGCTACAATAGCTCATCCAACCTCTTCTCCATTCATTTAATTAATAAACCCTTTTTCATTTCCTTTTACTTTAAAAAGCCGTAGCTTCTTAGTGCTTATTAGGAGCTTATTTGATAAGCTGAGGGGTTAGTGATAATTTTCCCTTGATCTTTATAGCTTATTGGACTTTCCCTGAATTTTTGATATTTTTCCATTTAGTAGATTATTTTTAATCATTTTTCTAAGGTTTTAATTTTCAAAAAATAAAAAAAATAGAAAAAAGTTTCAGAAAAATACAAAAAAATAGTTTTTAGCATTAGATTAAATACTTTTAGGTTTACATTCAGAAAAATCATTTTCAACACTTTTATTTTTTTAGTGAATTTTAAATCTTCAATTTTAAGCCTTATTTTTAATTTTAAAAATAGAATTTTTAATTTTTAAAAAAGATAAATTAGTTTTTCTGAGTTTTTATGTTATTTTAGACTTTTTTTTTAATTTAAAATCATTTTTTCTTAATTTTTAGGATTTAATTTGCTATTTTCTAAGATTTAATTAATTAAAGTCGTTTTTAAGTCATAATTGAATTCAAAAATAATATGAAAAAAATTTTTTTCCTTTTTCCTAAAATTTTCTTCTTGTCCTATTTCTTAGGTGTTGAAATTTAGTTTGCATTTTTAGAGTTTAATTTTGTCTTTCCTTTGCTTATTCGGCGCTGTTATTTGTTTCCCGTTATTGTTTAAGTGTTTAATTGCTTTTTAATTGTTCATTTAATTGTTGGCTTTATTTAGTAATTAATAGATACCTCAAAAATATCTTTGTTCTCATTCAAATCATAATCCAAATTAAGGTTTCAATTGCACAAGTCGTTGGAGAAACGACCCGGGTGATCATTCTTCCCGGTTAAATATACGTATTATATATTATATATATCTTTTAGAGTGAGCTTTTCCTTAAGGAGACTTTAGAAAGTTCTTAATTGCCTCTTTTGGAATTATATTATATATTTTAGGTGTGAAAAATCCACTATCGAAGTTTTTTGGCGCCGTTGCCGGGGACTTGTGTTAAAGATTCCGTCGTTTACGTTTGTTGATTTTGGTTTGAAGATCCTTTCGTCCTCGAAAGTTTCATTTGTGTTAAATATTTCAAAATTCCAAAAAAAATATAAAAATATAAAAATATAAAAAGTAAAAAAATATATTTTCTTTTTCTTTTTAGTATAGTTATCATATAAATAAAAAAAATCAAAAATATAAAAAAATTGTCTTTAAAAAAGAAATAAAATACACAAAGTTGGTAAACGAACACCAACATATAATACTCTCAATTGAGGTATTACCATAAATAAGTTCCGGTGAACTTGCAAAGTTCCCAAATCGAACAAAAGATTCAAAAACTTGTCATTTGTGTCACTTACAAAATACGGCTCACCTTAAGAAGCAATTTTTAAGAGCTACCGTGAAGTAAGTTGATTATTTGGTTTAAGTTGTCTCTCGTTTTGTCCATAAATAAAATATGTTGTTTAAAAAATCGAAAAACCAAAAATAATCTCCTTAAACCTCTTTTGCATTTAATTCTTTTTTACATCCCTCTAAATTGTTTAATTCTTATGGCGTCTCATCGTTTGAAACCCCTCTTCTCGATTAAGGAATGCTTGTCTTGTGGAAGTTTGTATACTAGAGAATGTTGTTCAATAGGAAGTCTTGAAAATAAGACTCTTGTTCCCGAACCCGACTCTTCTCCGTGTTGTGCAACGTGTGGAACCCCGGTTGATGGTCCGTATTGTCGTGAATGTGTTCTTTTACGAAAGGAACTCGAGGAAGATTTGCTTACATATTGTGTTGAAAATGGAATTTTCCAAGATTCTCAAGATACTTTCGAATCATCTGATGACAATACCAACGTTATTAATGTTCTTCAAGAGCCAATCGTTGTCAATCAAGACCCTGGTGAAAAGTCTTCGCAAGGTCCTCCACTTATTAACCAAAATTGTTGTTACGGGTGCGGTGATTCATTAGATGGAATTTTTTGTCAACAATGCATTTGTAAGTTTTGTGGGAAAGGTGCTCGTTACGGTTATAATTGTCCACCAAAAGTTCCGATTATCTCTAATCCAGAACAATGCAATCAAACCATTAATGAGTTCCCATAGATTTTGCCAAATGAGAATTCATTCAACTATGATTCCAAACCTCATTCTTTCAATGTTTCACCAAGTGTTCTCACCTACCCTCCACAACCCCAGTTCGATACATATTCGTGCGAGTTATGTGGGAACGATTCTCACTACGGTTATGATTGTCCATCACGAGTCCCGCTTGTCTATAAGCCAGAACCGTACTACAATTAAAACTTTAGTGATAATTATTATCCACAAAATTCACCAAGTTGTTCTCAACCATATCTTTGTTGTACAAATTGCGGGGGTCCTTATGAAACTTTTCAATGTCAACCAATGAATGAAGATTATTGTGAGAAAAATTCTTGCTATTATCCTAATTCTTCCGGTTTTGACCACCAACAACCCCCGCAGGACTCCGTCGATTGTCAAGAAGCCCTTGATAAAATTCTTGAACAGCTTGAAGAAATAAAATGAGATCAAAGAATGTTAAAGGAATTAAAAAAGCGAATCGCGAAAGAACAAACGGCTAAAGAGAATATGAGTATCGAGGAAATGAGGCATGAGCAGCAATTGGTTGATTACAAAATTAAAGAAATCACGAATGATTTGGTTATTAAAAGATTTCAAGGCGAGGAGATTGATGAAGAATATGAGAAAGATTGTGAGATTAGAATTCGAAAACTTAAGCAAAATTTTAATGAATGGGGCAGCGAAGTTCGAAAAAAGGAGCAAGCTTACGAAGAAGAAAAGTATTCTGATGCCTGTCGTCGCATGCTTTCTATTCCTTTTGTCAACGAGGATGATTATATTCCTTTAGGAGATATTATTGCTCGATATTCTACGTCTAAAGCAATCACACCCGACTTACCGATCGAGGAGCCTAATAACTCTCTAAGTATGGGGGACGAGCATCTTGACACTACTCCTAGTATTGAGAACCTTGTCCCAATCCCAAGTGAGTTCGAGGGTATTTTCGATGATACGAGTGATGTGCCTACTTATGATAATAATCGTGTTAATGTTGAAATCGATCTTGTGGAATCTTTGATTAACCGTTATACTTCGATTGTTTATTCTTCTAAGATCGACCCTATTCTCAAGGAGTTCGCCGGTGAACTTGCTCATATTGCTCCAATTCTACCGGGAATTGTTGAAGCCGATTTTGATCCAAATGATGATACTTCAAGTGATGACGATTCTTTTGAGAACATCGAGTACGTTGATGCATCACCTTCCTATTCAGAGCCCGTTAGCTTAGAGAAGGATAATGATGTCGATCAAGAAGAGAAAAAGTTTGATTTAAGAGATATTTTTCAAATCCAAGACGTTATTCTTCATGATAAATTATTAAACGTCTACCGTCTTGTTTCTAATATCGAATCTTTGAAAGTTAACCCTACTCCGGATAGTGTACTCGAGTCTCCTTCTCCATTTCCTATCCCCGTCATGGATAGTGATTCGTTCTTTGAGGAGTCCGATACTTCTCTTTCTCATTTGGATAATTCTTTA
>BQNB010160631.1:0-14776 GCA_026074375.1 Tanacetum coccineum | reverse complement strand
CGCACGGATACTGTTTTTGGTTGTACCTCCATTAGGTGTTGTATGGTGGGAAGAAGACACCAGTTAGGTAATATGTATCCTATTGTATGGATGAAGGTAGAAGATAAGTGGATTAAATAACTAAGATTCCCTCCCAATTACTAGTGATAAATATATTAAATGGGTTTAATGGTATGTTTGAAGTTTCATCTAAGCAAAAAGTCTTTATTCTCTTAATTTCTTGATTTTTCATCCATTGATCCATATATGTTGGACATGCATGTGAGAATGTAAGATGCATGTGTATAAACACAAAAAGTCGTAGTTATATTTGTTTTGGACTGTTTTAAGGTAAAGGTTCAATTTCAGTTATAAGCAACAAATTTCTTTCGAGGCTTAAAGCTGGTGGTGATATATAACCAGGAAAGTTCAATCTAGACGAAAAGTTTATTAAAGACCAATCTCAGTCATCTATTTTTTTATCAAATTAAAAAAAACCCACTTTTCACCTCTTAAAAAAAATTCACAAACTGTTAATTGTTACGCAAAATGAAATCATCGCGACGAAAATTAAATCATCTTTCTATAGAGGGGCACTTCTATATGCTTTCGAATAAATTTTTTTTGAATTTTTTACCAGTTACGTCTGTAAAAATCACATGTGATTGTTAATTTAAAATCACATGTGATTTGTGATACAAAAAAATCACATGTGATTTTTCAAGACGTAACTGAAAAAAAATAATAAAAAAAAAGTTCGTCGAAAGTATTCCGAAGTGCACGTCTACTGAAAAATAAAAAAATACTCGTCGCAATGGTGTATTTTTTGTCGCTTGGCGATTTACCGTTTGCAAGATATTTTATTTTTATCTAAGAGGTGAAAAGTGAGGGTTTTTTTTATTTTGATAAAAAAAAATGAGTAGTTAAGATTGATTCATTAGATCTTTAGAAAGTTTTAGGTCTACATTGATCTCAACTCGATATATAACTCACCATCCACCTCAGCGCCACATTAGCTTTTTCTCTCCTCTCACTCAACTCACTCACACTCATCATATAACCGTAGTGGTAAAAACTATCTCACTGTTCGTACTTTTTTTTTAATTTTAAATACTTTATTCATAAACTAAAAATGTAAATATCAACGTAAATGTACGAAATTAATAAAAACGTAAGACGTACTAAATTAAAAAGTTTTATTCATAAATTAAAAACATTACATAGACTTCGAATATTAAAGATAACACAATTAAAGCTAAAATTAAACATAACGAGACAAGTGTTCGACCAAATCGGTCCGAAGGTTTTGATGCGCTTGTGCCGATCTGATGTGCCTCATAACTTGTCGCACTTGTTCATCGAATCGTTCGAGGTCGTCCGGTTGATATGCTTCCTCCGGGAACCATTTGGGAGATATCGCAACTCCTTTGAATTTCCGAATCATATTATGCAATATGATGCATGTGTACATCACATTCATTATTCTTTATTTTTTTCAGCGCTCGTGCGGGATTGGCTAGTATGACCCATTTGTTCTTCAGAACACTAAACGCTCTTTCCACATCTTTCCTTGCGGATTCCTGCTTTAGCTTATACAAAATTTGCTTGTTGTCATCATCAGCTGGTTCTGGAATCGTCTTAACGGGTGTTGCCAATTTCGGATATATCCCGTCAACAAGATAGTACCCCATGGGTAAGTTACGCCGTTAGCCACAAAAGGAATCATTGGTGCTCGTCAGGTTTTCAGATCGTTAAATAAAGGGGATTGATATAAAACGTTGATGGCGTTGTTCGACCCAACAACACCAAAGAAAGCATGCCATATCCATAAGTCTTGCAACGCAACAGATTCCAGCAAAATGAACGGATTTGGACCATGATCACGTCTAACATATTGCCCTTTAAAGGCGTACAGACAAGCAAACCACTCCTAATTCGTACAATCAAGGCTTTCTAACATCCCCGAAAACCCGTGCTTTTCTTCGTGATGCCGATAAAGTTTTACAACGACAGTCACCGTGGGTTTCCTCAAATACTTAGGTCCAAAAATTTCCATAACAAAATTACAAAAATGATGAAGAGATATACGTGAACTTCTCTCACTCATTTGCAGATATTCATCTAGAAAATCAGCATTAATGTCGTATGTCAATTGACGAATTGCATATGTTCACTTTAACAATGGAGAAATGCCTTCTTTTCTGGTACAATCAATATTATCACGAAAGTATAAAGAATGATTAGTTACCTCATTAACTATCCAGTAGAAAAGGGGGCGAGCCATTCGAAACGTCTTTCAGAATTTATATGCATTGTACATCGGGTTCTCGCTAAAAAAGGCGGCAACTAAACGGTCATGAACACCATAACGATCTCGATATATGGGGGTTCTCGTCGGTCGATTTGCTTGTTGTCTAGTCCTAATAAACAACATCGCTATTCTAAGAAAATTTACCCTACGACTAACAACTTCTTCTCCTTCTTCTTCATCGGGGAACATAAATGTATACAAATCCATTTCGATAATAAGGAATGAAATATATGTTGTTTGAGTAAGAATATGTGAAGATGTGTGTAAAAATTGGGAAGTAGTGGGTATTTATAAGTAAAAAAAGAGGTAGTGTAAATTTTTTTATAAATATTGCAACAGATGGAAAAGTATTGGGGCTCACAAATTTTCAAACTCACCGTTGGTGAGTCGCTCACCATTGGGCCATATACCCGTTCATGACTTGGGGGGGGGGGGGTTGGAGTGGTAACTTACGCGTGAGTTACAAACTCACTCGGTGAGTTTATTCCCACTCTGTCCAGCCTAATATGAATAAAAATCCATGAAGAATATAATGACGATACTTTTCTATAGTTGTAAATTATGTGCTTATTCATTTAGCCTGAGACAAAAGACGCAAGAAATAGTACAAAATGCATGGATACATACGTTTCTAAAAAGATCCTTACAAAAGTTACATGGTTTTAGTTATAATAGCAAGTCGCCTTCCACATAGCTGAAATAGCTGAGACATCAACTACAGGACACTTGAAACATAAAAAATGAATCACATTAAATACTGAAAAAAGGCAGTAATGCAGTATATGTATCTCTACTTGAAAGCTTTGGCTTTTTGTTGAATTTAATAGCCTCGTCCTAGTAAAATTTCTTAAGGACTAAACTTGTCATTTTCTATTCTTGGTTTCTTTATTATGTTTCAAGTTTTGGATAGTTTTGAGTATAGATGGAAAGTTGAAGGGCTGGATGTGTCAAGGGTTAATTCTCATAGAGCTGGTCAAGAGGCTATATAAGCTGGTCAAATCCATCTTATTTGATAACTTTGCTTCTTTCTCTAATTATTCGACTCTCTCTCTCTCTCTCTCTTAAAAGTTTGTAACCCTAGATTATAAATCATCTTGATCTTTGATTTAGTTTCTAGTTATTGTAATAGAACAATTATCAAATAGATAATTGATCCACACTTGTATAGCAGTGATGGATATTTGGTTGTGATTTGTTCATACTGATTGAGATCAGGTTTTGTGTTTTTGGTTAATCAAATTAAGATTTGAGTTTAATAAAGTGTTTAGATTATATTTTTCTACATGGTATCAGAGCCAGGTTACTCTGAAATCGTTTTCTAAAAATTAGGGTTTCATAAATTTGGGGTTTTTTTTAAAAATTAATCAGTTCTTTGTTCAATCAAATCAATTGTGTTGTTAGATCTATGATTTAATTTTACAAATCTATAAGTTTTTTTTATAAAATACCCAATTTTGAAAAATTAGGGTTTTGATGTAATTTGGGGTTTTTTTGATTCCTGGTGGTTTTTGGTAATTAAGATCGATTAATCATCAATTATAAAGAGTTTTGGTTGATCTTGGAATTTATGGGCTGTTATCCCTAATTTTGAGAAATTAGGGTTTGTGGATCTTGGTTTGTGGGTTATTGGCTTGTTGCTGTGAATCTTCTATCTTTCTTGACTAAGTGAATTAAGCGAGTACTCGGTTTGGTTTGGTTTGATTTCCGCTGCTTATTCTTGGAAGCTTTGTAACATCTCTTTACTCTCTCTTTTTTATTATTGTCTTTATTCTTGCAATAGATTGCTGGAGGATAGGTAGAGGCATTATTGAGAAGTTGATTGTTGGTGGGGTGTTGTTGTTTGTTTTCTTGATTGTTGTTATGTCTGTCAACCCTTGATCTACCACCTTGAGTGGTGTGAAATCATGGGAACTTCTTTCTTCCTTTATCTCTATTATTTGATTTTATTTGTTGATTTATCATGTCTGTTCATAATTATGTTGATAATTATGCTCATAATTCTGATGATGGTAATGATTATGTTGAGGATCCAGTCACTTTGATGAGTAGACTGGATATAAGTGACCATTTGCATTTACACCCTAATGATTCTTTTGCCCTTACTGTTGTTTCAATAAAACTAAAAGGAACTGAAAATTATCAAGTATGGTCTTGTGTTATGCTTTTGTCTTTAGAAGGAAAAAATAAAACTGGTTTTATTGATGGATCTTGTAAAAGGTCTAATACAAATGAGGTTCTTAGTTGACAATAGGACAGAGTTAATGCTGTTGTTTTGCGGTGGATTTTGAACTCTGTTTTTGAGGAACTTTTTTGGGTTAAATTTTTTCCAAAAGGGCTAAACATCTTTGGGAAGAGTTAAAAGAAACTTATGATAAAGTGGATGAGTCTATAATGTTTGGTTTGCATCATAAAATTCATACTCTAAAACAAATTAGTTCATCTATTACTGATTATTATCATAAGTTGAATGCTCTGTGGAAACAATTTGATGAAACAATTTGATGATATGGTTGAATTATCTAAGTATGTTTGCAATGCTTTTGAAAGTTTTAAGAAGCATAATCAGTTAATGAAATTAATGCAGTTCTTAATGGGTCTAGATGATTCTTATATGCAAGTTAGAAGTTCTATTCTCTCTAGAGAAGTCTTACTTGATGTTAGAAGTGCTTATGCTACTATCTCTAGTTAGGAGTCTCACAGAGTTGCTTCTGGTAGTATTGATGGTCCCTCTAATAGGAATCAGGCTTATGTATTTGTCTCTAATGTGCCTAATAAAAATAATTTTCAAAGGAGTAATCAGAACTTTAATAATGGACCTAGACCTAATAATTTGAAGAATATTAGACAAGGTGGGGGTTTCACATTGGTTTATGAGAACTGTGGATTTAATGGTCATTCTATTGACAGATGTTTTAAAATCATCAATTATCCTGCTGATTTTGGAAAAAAAAGACATGACAAAATTTTAAAGGGAAAAATGTTTCTAATAATAACTCTATTGGGTCTAGTTCATCTTCTAGGTTTACAGATGAATAAACGGCTACTCTTATCTCTCTCATCAAAGACAATAAAATTGAAAAGAATGTTCAGGTTAACATGGCAGGTACTTTGTTTAACAACAATACTATTTTTCATAAAAACTTTAACAAGTTTTTATGTTCTAATACTAATTTTAAACCAAAATTGGTTTGTAATGGAAAAATTGTTGATTCAGAGGCAAATCAACATATGACTTACACTGATAAGGAGTTAGATAATATGCTTGATATCTCCCATCTTAAAATAAAGGTTGGTCACCCTAATGGGACTGAGGCCTTTATTTCTAAGATTAGAAATCTCAAGTTATCTAATGGCTTAATTTTGTATGATGTGTTGGTTATACCTAAATATTGTGTTACTCTTATTTCTGTTAATAAGTTGGTTAAAGAAAATAATATTATTGTTGCTTTTGATAAGAGTAGATGTTATTTTTTAAACCAGGATTTGAATCTGAGAAATGTTCTGGGGATTGGTAACCAATGTGAAGGGTTATACTACTATAATAATCAAGGTATTAAAAGTAACCTAAGTGTTTCTAGATACCAATGTTATCTGTCTCAGCATGATTGGCACTGCAGGCTTGGTCACCCTATAGAGCCTGTTCTAAATGTGTTAAAAGATTCTTTACAATTTGATAATAAGGATCAAACTATTTGTTGTGAAATTTGTCAAATGGCTAAGTAGTCTAGAGAACCTTTTCCTTTAAGTGATCATACTTCAAAGTTTCTAGGTGATCTTATGCATTTAGACTTATGGGGACCTTATAAGGTTACTAGTTCTGAAGGGTTCAGATATTTTTGACTGTTGTGGATGATTACACAAGAGCTGTATGGGTATACTTGATTAAATCTTAAGATGATTTTCCACATTTCGTAACCATTTTCTATAACTTGATTGAAAATCAGTCTAAAAGAAAAATTAAAGTGTTTAGAAGTGATAATGGAACTGAATTTATTAATCTAACCGTTAATAAGTTTTGTGCTGATAAAGGGATAGTACACCAAACATCTTGTGCTTATAATCCACAACAAGATGGGATTGCTGAGAGGAAACATAGGCATCTGCTGAATGTTGCTAGATCCCTTCTATTTCAGGGGGAATACCTTTAAAGTTGTGGATTGAGTGTATTCTAACTGCTACTTATCTTATTAACAGACTCCCTTGTTCTGTGCTAAATAGGAAATCTCCTTATGAGATAATTTATAAAAAACCTCATACTCTCTCTCACTTAAGAGTGTTTGGCTGTTTGTGTTTTGCCAACATTATCAATAATAACGACACATTGGGTAGCAGGTCTGAGAAATTTGTTATGATGGGGTATTCTAATTTTAAAAAGGGTATAGGTTATATAGTCTTGATAGGCATCAATTCATTTTTTCAAGAGATGTTAAGTTCTTTGAGACTATTTTTCCATTTAAGGATTTTGTTACTAAAAAAATGATACTTCAAATGTTCTTCAAGACATAAATCATGTAAACGTTTTTGATATTGAATACCCTGAGATGCCCTATGATGATGAGAGAGTAGACCCTAGTTTGAATAGTGACCAAAAGTCACAAAGTAATAGTGTAGAAACCAAGATACACTTTTACTTCACCATTATTGAACAAGAAAATAGAAAGAAGATAATGAAGAAGAGTAGAGAGAAGTATAGAGAGAGAAACAAGAGAGAAGAAAAGAGATAGTTAATTCTTGCAAGTGTAAAATGAACAAATAAGAACCAACACCCTCTCCACACTTGGAGAGGGGTATTTATACTTCCTACATGGGCCGGCCTATGAGGCTTTCTTTGGGCCATGTGGTGTTTGATCATGGGTCGGGCTCGGGATTACTTTAGACCTTAGTCCGAAACATGTACAATATCAGATTAATTAACGAGCCCGTTTACCCTTTTTAGCCTATTACAACATATAATTAAATAAAGACCGTGCTTCCATAATTAGTAGCCGAGCTTCCTTGTTCGGCTTAATATTTTGAGGCTAACAATCTCCCCTGAAGCGAGGCTTCCTGCAGATTCTGAGCTTCCATGTTCATAGATATATTTGAGTCTAACAATCTTCCCTAATGTGTGGTCTTCGAATTCCTGAAGTAAGATCTTGAATCTTGCTTCCTTGAACTTCTTGAGATTGCTTTGTCGTTGAGTTCTTGAATCTTTGGTCTTTATTATGTTGTAGGCTTGTTCCTTCATGCTGTCTGATCTTTGATCTTGAGCCTTTGTCATTGTCTTTCGACTTCGTCTTTAGTTTCGAGATCTTTACATATTTTCTTTGTTTGTCTTTATCGTCTTTTCCATCTTGCGATCTTGTGTCTTGACCAACATGCTCATACTTTGCATCATCTTGAAAAATTGCTAACAATCTTCCCCGAAGCTTGGTTTCTGAAGAGGTATCTTTAATATCAGAGTTTGCGGAAGTCTTTGTCTTTAATTCTTGAGCTTTCTTGATTCTTGAATCTTGATGCTTATAGTATGTCTTTGTAGTTTAAGCATGAGCATGTGGTAATGAATTGGACTCTGCTCGAATGAGGATGCAACACCGTCGTTTGTACCTGCATTAAATGTTAGTGATAAATAACAGATATGGACGAATATGGCGTTGTCATTCGTCAAGATTCGGTTGCATTAACCTCCGGTTCCGTGAGGACCGTTTAACAGTATAAATACTGTACTTGTGAACAGGTAGGTTCAGTTTAGAAGAACCTCCTTGACAGGGTTTCCAGCTCAAAGTGTTAGATCCTCTAACGTAGATGCATTAGATTCATTGTACTTGCTTATTCTCAATACCAGAACGTTTCAAAGCAGACAACATGATATGAGTGAATCAGATAGTTACTATCTTTCTGATTGAGTCGTCAATTCATTTACTGGACCAAATCGATATCTAGTTGACACAAGCTTGATTCATATAGAATATCGCAAGTCACCTACCAAGAGCTTGTTTGATGTTGGCTCAAGCAGGATTTCTATCTTCATGGTGAATACTTAAGTATCACTCGGATGTTCTGGCAAAGTCACAAGGATAATGCGTAGGACTCTTGTTAACAGCTTGTGAACTTATTGGTGTTCAACAAGTGTTTGTCATTGGATGTATCCTAATGAGATTTATTTATTGATCTCTTGGCTCTAGACTTGATTAGTGCGTTTTGGTTGTAGTACTCGAAGATTGGAGCAGACTGCCACCTATTCAATATCAACTAATTCGGAATGAGAAAGTCAATAAAAGTCGTGTGTGTCACCGTGGCAAATGAGACAAATTTCTATTGAGAGAAACTCGAATGGCTAGGGAGGGTTGTGCATTGCATCACTGGGTCCATGATGTCATTGTTTAATATCAGAATTCATCTTTGTGAAAACCAATAGATTATGTATTTACCTGGTTTCTGCCTAAATGTTTGTGGAGGGCTGCTTTCTTTACACCCTTTATCCATACATTTCTTTTTAATTCTTCAACCCCTTCAATGCTTACCAAGATGTCATTACTAACACCTTGTTGTGAATGTTCTAGTATTAGCTCAATCTTAGTCGGCATTATTCCCATATTCATTCATCTCTATTCATACCTAAAGACTGCTATTTCTAACTATGGAGTGTCCTTGGGTAGATCCCTCCGGTTCTGGTTGGATCATAGGACTAGTGCCTAACCTAACCACCTTATAACTTCAGAATCGTCGTGAAATAAGATGTTGTTGGGTATGAGATCGTAACCATAAAACCTTTTCCGAAGAGTATCAATCACTTTGAGTCGATTAGATCACTTATTATTTTCAAGATCACATTTTAATTACATTTCTCCCCTTATTTTAAACACTAATTCACTTAGTTTTAAAATATCTTGTGATTAAAATTTTTCATTAAAATTCTGTGGAGAAAACTTTTATACTTAGCATGAATTATATGGAACATTAACTTGCTCCCCCTCAATTTTACATATGTTTGACACCAAAAAATGATACCAAGTTGTAAAATGAATATAATTGAGGGTTAGCATTGTTGAGCACACAATTTTGAGAGATTATGAATTGTCATTGAATAATTCTTAAAAAAATTTGCTCAACCACTAAATCATCTTATAACATACAATCTATTGAGTAGTCATTATTATTATAGATTTTTTATTAAGAGATTTTTGATAACATTTTGAATACATAAAATGTCATGTTATGATGTATCCAAAATTATTAAAACTTTGTTTTTCGAAAACTCTCAAAAACTCTCCACAAAATTGACTCATGAAAATGACGAAAAACACCAACTATAGGAAGAATTGTCTTGTAAAACTTTATGAGGGATGGAGTGTTGAACACATAATTTTGAAAGATTTTGAATTGTCATTGAGAAATTCTTAAAAATTTGTGTTCAGCTTTTTAAAAAACCAAATGTTAGAAGACTTCTCTTCTAACACTAAGGATAAGCGCACTGAAGCGTACACTCTCCTTTGCCGTTCGGGTCCGAGTCGCAATCTGAGAGCAATTACAAGTCATAAAGAAAATTAGAAATGACATGTTTTGAAAGCATTTGAAACTCCTGCTCGAACTTCATTTACACGCCCGTGTCGATGTAAATCAACATTTCTAGGCACGTAAATGTTATCGATTCCAAGAGACATGTCGAGGCGATTCTTTTTGGAATTTTTTTCATTTTTCTGATTTTATTTTCCTTTTGAAATTTTATATTTTTGTATTTTTTTATAAAAATATTTACATGTTGTCCTCAGCATTGTTATTTGAGGGTGGAAGAATCGGTTCTAATGTAGGGTGAATATTCGATGTAGGTTGTGTGTCGTGTTGTTGAAGATTATCAAAGAGAGAGAACGGAAGACTTTGACACACTTGGATTTCCTGCATTGAAGTATTCTTCGTACATAGGACTAAATAGTAATTCCAACTCTTATCGTGATGTAGCTGTCTTGTCTGCTGGAGGAACAACTTTTGAAACCAGCTTTGAACTAGAAGGTTCATTGCTGTGGTCGTGAATTCCGAGTTCTGAACTGTTATGATCAGAAGTCATTGCTTTTTAATTAGATCAGAATTCCTTAAAGCCCTGGTTTTTGAGATATCAGTCTTTTCAGCAACCAAACTCAGAGTCCTTCTTTTTTAGGATTGAAAGATGTACCAGCTATTAAGTTTTAAGAGAAAAACCTCCAACTGACATCAAGAGTTTGTTCGCATTCATATTGGTTAGTGATATCTTCATTTAAACCATTTGTGGTTTCACTGTCAACCTTAGTTATGCTAGAGGTGAATATCTTTCTAGTTGGAACCCATCTAAGACCAACAGTTTTGAAAATTTTACCCGTCAGTGGTATGTGTTAAATCACAAACCTTTTCTATTATCAAAAATGAACCCAAATAACCAAAAATGTGTGAAAAATACAATGTATATGCTTGTTTTTGTGTTTGTGTAAATGAAGGTAATGGATATGCAATAAAGGACAAAATAAAGACAAAACCGGACAAAACCGAGCACGGGATCGGAAAGAGCGCAAAAACCGAAGCCGAAGGCATAATCATTTGCAAAGGACCAACCCGTACCCACTTTAATAGGCCGGGTCAGCCTTAAACTTAATATATAAATCATAAAGCCCAAAACTATAAAACCAAGCCTAAACCATCCCTTATATCACTTGAGTACCAGTCAAATAGTCAAAGAAGGTCAAAATTGTTAACACGCAGAGGTAAATCACTGTTTACTCTCTTCCCTCCCATTTACCTGCAAGTGTACGAAGATACAATGCTCCTTCCCACATGGCCACCCCTTCTAGTAGCTGACACGTCTGACAACCACTTAGCCATGCTGGCAATCCAGAAGTCTATGATTGGTTGGTTAGGTGTGATACTTGATCCAAGGGCCGAGAATGAATGATTGGTAGATGGTATGGAATCAAAAGGTTTGAGGATGAAGGATTGGGGGATGAGGAGGAGGATTGCTCATAGTAGAGGGACCTAGAAGCTTCGGATTCACTCTATAAATAGAGGCCTCAGATCACACAGTGGGGATATCTCCTTTTCTAGCTTATTTTCTAGTTTTTTAGTAGCTTAATTTGTAACTTTAGCTTATTGTCAATTTCTTCATGTAATTTCCTTTTAAAAACAACTTGTAACTTTTTTTATGATTAATAAAATTACTGTTCGATCTTAGCTCATGTTTTGATCATTTTCTGATTAAGCCATAATTGTTAAAATGTTATCAGTTACTTAATAAGCTCAAATTAAGCTCAAATTCTCTAAATAAGCTGTACTAATTCTGTCTAGTCAGCCTAAGCTAAAATGAATAAGTATCTACCTTAAAATCCACCTTAATTTCACCTCAGCTTATTTTTTGGATGATAAGCCAAACATGGATGGGCTTATGGAACATACTAGCTTATCTTTGATAAGCTAGAGCTTGTAGATCAGCTCTATAAGAGCTTATTGTCCTTGTTTTGAGCAAATGACAAAGGTACACTCCTTTTACTTTTATTTAGCTTAATTTATGTTTAGCATATCTGATTTCTTATTACCTACTTTTGTGTGCTTATTTTCTGCTTATAATTGCTTAATCAGATTTATTATAGCTTATTTTGTCTAGTTTATAGCTTAGTTTTGTCTGTTTTAAGTTTTGAATAGAATCTGTCCCTAGATTAGTCTATATAGCTTTTTCAGTTAGCTTATTGAATAGTGCTTATTTTTCTAAAGTTATTGCTTAGTTTTCTTTAAAATGCTTGAAACTTCATCTAGGAATCTAAGATTTAAAGGGGTGTTTGGGATATCAGTTTTTACTTAAAGTAAAAACTGCTAAGGCCTCTTTTGGCTGTTAAGCCAAATTGATTTAGCTTAAATACAGTCTATTTAGTAGGTTTGATCAGTTTTATCATGTTTTTAGCAATGTTTTAAGGATTTGAGTTCATTTGCAAAATTTCAAAGTTAAAAAGTCATTCTATCAACTTATTAGGGAATTCTCCTAAAAATTACTCTTTAGTTAGTATTTTTGTGCAAAGTCTAAAATGAATGTTTCATATGTTGAGTTAAGTGTCAAAAGTGTGGAGTTTTAGTTGTTAGTTTTCAGTTTTTGTCAAAAAAATCAAAAAACCAAATATATTTTTTTCAAATTGTCTCCTTTGACAGCTAATTTTCTAGCTTATTTTTAGTTCCAATTACTTAAAATAGATTTTAGGTGTTCATTAGTGGATAGACTTTAGCTGTTTTTAGCTTTTAGGATTTGATATAAGCTTTTTGAAGCTTATTTTTGTGTCAAAAGTAGTGCCAAAAGCTATCAAAATTCCCTTTTAAGTCCAAAAGTTGTGCAATCTGTTTGAGGTCTTAATGAGATTATCAGCTTATTATATGTGCTCAAATGTGGTCACTTGTGTTTATTTAGTCTAGCTTAAGGTCTGTTTTGAGCTTATTTGTTTCACCTTTAGCTTATCGAGTCTTAATAAAAAAATATAGGTTAAGCTACTTGAGTCTTGGTTTTGTTAAGCCAATCTATCTTTAAGGTTATTTAGTGTTTTTAGTCTTTGGAGCTTATTAGGATTAGGTCTAGCTGGTTTTCAGTTTGTAGCTTTTCTTTTGCTTAATGAGCCCAATAAGTCAAAACAAATTTAGTTTTAAAGTCATTTTGCTAACTGTCAGTTTTAGTATAGCTTATTTCCAGCTTATTTTTGAGATTTGAAAAAAAGTTCCTTTGTTAAAGTTTTATTGTTTTACTTATTGATTAGCTTTTTCAAAAAAAATCAAAAAGGGAAGCCACTGGTTCGAACCTGTGACCTCTCCCTTTCACTCAACAACTCAACACAACACACCTTAACCAACTGCCCTTGGGACTTTTACCTGTCATATCTCTACACCATTTAGTATTTAATCCTTATTTCTCATATTGCTTATTCATGATTAATTACTTTTTAACAGCTTATTTGTTTAGCCAACTTTTCAGGTCTTATTTTTCTTAGATTCTACTTAGCTTAAAGTATTTTTCCTAAATTTCCTAGATTTTTAATAATTAGTTTACTATTTTTAATAATTAATTTAGGTTAAATCTGTTTTTAATTCATAATGAACAAAAAATATATATATATATAATTTCTTTTTCAAAAATTATTTTAATTCATTTAGGATTTTTAGGTTTGCATTTTAAGTTTTTAGGGTTTAATTTGCTTTATTTTTCCCGTTAGTACGTTAAGTGCCCGTTAAGTGTTTAATTTTCGTTAATGCCTTCGTTTTTAGATTAGCGTGCCTTTTACATGCTTTCCTTTTACGTTAGTAAAATCATAATCCCAAATCCAAAGATTTGAAATTATTCAAATCACGCGATCACAAACTTATACGAGATTCTCAATTCACGCTTCGTCAGGATACGACTCGTGAAAGTTTTGAATTTTACTTTGGATAAAAGTAATATTCTTAAATCCTTACGGAATACTTATTACTATTGAATTTATCCTTATATATACTTACGTGTGTGTATTTGGACGAATCAGTTAGTTTCCACCTAAGATAAGATCTAGGAGTCATTGTTTTCTCATGCACAACGGAAGTCTTTTTGATAGAAAACCTATGTCCTTTTGGGATCTTTCTTTCTGGTTTCTTTGCAACACTTATTTGCTCTACGGGTTTGTTTTTGTTCGTTGTCTTATTGGATGGAACCTTAGCACGTGAATTGACCTCATTTAGGAATTTTGTTACACAATGATCATGATTTGCATTAAAGACACATTTTTGACATTTTGAGCAAACAAAATGTTTGGAGTCAGAAAAATTTCAAGAATTCCTAGAGTGTTCTGCTATGGGCACAGTCTTTGTTAAGACGCAACTTTTAGTTGTACTTTGTGATCTAGCAGAAGGCATCACACTAGGTTCTGAATTTCTACTGCTTTCTTGTGTCTTTTTCTTAGCTTCCTCTAGGTAGTGATTATGAACCATGTCATTTGAGCTATACCTAGATGAGCTAGGTGCAATCATGTGATGAGGTTTTGCAAAGGCAGATTCTCTTTCCCTAAGAAAATAATGTGTAGTGACTAGTTTTGGCAAATCGTTGTTCACTTCAACTTGGGAGGCTAACCGTGGTTTTGAAATTCTAGGTCGCTCAGACTTAAACGCAGTCGGTTGTTTAACAACTAATTGGTCTCTATGTGGTTGTAAAACCGGTTTCCCTAAGATTGATGATTTTGCAAACTTAGTATTCACACTATTTCTTGTTAATTTTCTTAACTCATTTTTTAATGCTGCAATTGCAAATCCTTTTTCTTGAAGTTGAGCTCTGAACTCACCATTTTTAGCAATCAAATAAGTTGTGTGTTTTATAGTCTTAGTTCTCGTTATCTTGATAGAACTAGACATTTCTTTGTAATGCCTTTTCAAAGTCTCATTTTCCTTAAGTAATTTAGCCACTTTATGTTCCAATTCGATGTTTATTGTTTCAATTACATCTATGTCATGTTTAACCTTGGATTCTATACTATTTACTTTCAAAAA
>BQNB010160629.1:0-14776 GCA_026074375.1 Tanacetum coccineum | reverse complement strand
GGAAGATATGTGTACATATAGGACTTAATTGACTTAGATGTATACAACATTCGGGACATAATTGACTTGGAGGTTATAGTTTCTTTCTTCTATAAGTTATTTGTGTGAAGTATGTGCGTACGAATGGTTGTTTATTTGGGGGGAAGCAATTGAGGGAATATACTTTTATGTACAACAACATCAACAACATCTCTACCTTTCAGAAGCAAGAAAACCGTCATAATTCATACCTTCATATCTCATACTCAAAGTTAAAGATACACTTCCGCAACTCTGATAAATCAAAGAACTTCCTCAAATCATCAAGTTATTGGTTAAGACAAAAGTTATACATGAGGAAGATTGTAAGCTGTCAAGAAAGTATGAGTATGTTGGTCAGAAGCTTCAAAAGATAAATCAAGATGGATTCACGGTAAAGAATGATGATATGAAAAGATCTCAAAGGCAAAGGAAAAAAGGATAATGGAAAGATCAAGATCAAGATCACTAGAGCATGATTGGAACGAAACCACTATTACACAACAAGACTCAAGACAAACAAGCATTAAAGTTCAAAGTTCAAAGTCACAAGAGAGATCTCAATGATCATCCTTTAGGGGGAGATTGTTACGAATAAGAAAATGATGATCATTAATGCAATCAAAGAGAGATCTCAATGATCGTCCCTTGGGGGAAGATTGTTAGGATTGATAAAAGTGACGATCTTATTGAGATAAAAGTCTTGTAATAAATAGAGAAATAATATTGTGTAATAGGTTAGGTGAAAGGTTCGTGACTAAAATAAAGTCACGAGACCCGATAAATAGTTAAAGTCTAAAAGAGAAGAGCTCCATGCTCATTCTTGTAAATGGGTATAAATACCCCACCACCACCTCATTTGTGAGGTGTGTCTTGTGTGTGTTCTCTTAATCTTATTTCTCTAATTCTCCTCCTCCCTCTTTCTCTCTCTACTTTATATCTTTCTCACTCTAGAATAAACATACACTACACCTAAACACACAATCTATTGCTTATTGATCCTAAATTCAAGACCTAACAATGCTTACATCAATTAGGCAGATAAGCAAACAAATCAATCAAGGCCAAACACCTTATTTACCTTTAGAAATATGCATATAAGTAGATGCGTTCATTGAGGCTGAAAAGCAAGTACGGTAGGTCACGGTTCAAACCGGGTAGTGTCACCTACTGAAGACCATCAAACTGTTGCAGGAAAAATAGCGCTAGGGGTTACCTATATATAATTCAATGATTGATAGGATATAAAACTCGACAACATGTATTTCGTATGCTAATTCCAAATTATAAACATTACGATTTGGTGCTCATCATTTATCCATTAATCGCTTAATCAGGATAAGGGGCACAACACACGCGCACCCAACAACACATCCCAAGCACAACTTACGGTAGAATCTATACAATAGTCATTATTTTATGAGCATCTAATTTTTTTTAACCGCCATGTGGCAACTCATAATCAGGAAAAAAGTTCACCTGCAAGATCAACCCCTAAGGTGATTATCGGCGATTGTAGTCCCTCGTAAAGCGTGAAAGTAAACATCCATGCTTAATAAACACATTTCTAAACACCACCACCTCCTCTTTTAAAGGCACAATTACCTCCATTTCGGACTTGCAAAAAATGATGGGAGTGTATTGAATACCATTTTAAAGTTTTGTTCATTTGCCTAGTTCAGAAATATAGTACAATTTTAGTAGAAAACCTTTGGCGGGAGGGTATCTGAGGCAACCAATATGAGCCTCAATGTGTTCTCCGCAGCTTACCATACACTATTACCGAACAACTAATTTTTTCTTCATGTGTGGATACAAAAATAATCATAAATAAATAAGATACATGATATAATAAAAAATTTTGTTTCAAATAAAAAATTTTTATATGAAAACTAAAAATGTTGTATAAAACAATTTCGTAAGAGGTTTCGAGATCCTAATAGCCTTACCTTGCTTCTGGGCCATCTTCACATTCCAAATCCCTCTTCCTTTTCCTATTCCAATCCACATTTGCATCCTCTTACATGACGTCTGCAACTCATATAACCCTACACCTCTAAATTTTGATTTTATTAATACCAAAACCAATAAGCTTTTGATAAAAAGAAAATATATAAAGAAACAATAATTATGTAAGTAACTAACCATGATTATCCAATCATACATCATGATTTGCAATACTCTTTCTTCTCCTTCTCAAATTGAAGATATGTGAAAAAATTGTTGTTGTGATTTAATGATTTTAATGAGTCATACTTTTAGGTGTAGTGGGAGAAACGTGGAAGATAAAGAGGGAGAATGAAATAGGTTAGTGGGGGAATTAAATATTGGGTCAAGCCCGAGGCGGGTTGCATTCAAAGTTTTAACCGAGCAATCCCGGTAATTGTATTGTTTATATAATTAAGTGGAAACATAATCAATATTTAATTGAGTCATTACTATTCCATTTACCTATTTGGTTGTCATGTTGGAATGAAACTATAACATTTAGTATTTGTTTAATACGCTGCAATTGAACAATGATAAAATAAATGAAATATAGAAACATGTGATTTCATGTCGTAATGAAATAAAAAAACCATTTCATTACAAAACTTAAAACAAACAAAATATTTTCATTTCATTGTAAAATTTTATTTCATTCCAACTTCGATTCATGGATACGTACATTAATTACTTGACTAATTACATGAATCATTATGCATTACTCCTTTATAACAAACGAGTCATTCATACCCGTGCGTTGCACCAGGCTTGTTTTTTAGAAAAATTGCTCTAGTCATCAACAAAGCTTCATGTTGCCTAGAAATTAGAAAAAGCTAACAAACTGAGCAAGTCATAACCTTCAGACCATCTCTAGTTATGACAATATTTGACTAAATAAGAGAAATAAGAGAAATAATTATTTGACTAAATAATTATAATCCCTAGTTAACCTTCAAACCATCTTTTATTTCTTTTATAATGCATACTGATAATTATAGTGTTACACATGTGACCAATATTTATTTAAGGTGGTCCTCACCAATGTCGGAATTGAACATATTATCATCAACAATGTAAGCACAATGGGAGTGAAATCTGCATAATATACAAAAAGTACTCCATTATATTAATTAACTCTTCATTATTTTGACAAACTTCATATCAGATTATGTGTTGTTCCCGCCAAACAATCTTTCCAAAAAAGAAAAGTTTATATATACTTCTGCTACATCTAATACAATGTTTACATGTTTATTAAATTTACCCAGGATATTACTGTAAATAGATGCACATCTAAACTATATGATATGTATTTATGCATATGTATAGAACTCTCAGCCACGTCGTCGGAAACCATGGTTGTGTTTAGATCCATTGACCACGGTTGTAGATCAAAATAAACAATTTCCAAGTCAGCACACGGTGAAAAGGACATTACCTTCTAAAAGTGCATCACAAACTTCCTCAATCATCAAATTCAGTGTTGCTAAAGTAAGATTGAAATGTTTTAAGAGTTCTTCAGATCAAGAACACAATTTTCATGGGCGGTCTGTGATGGTAGGCAGAATCTGCACCTTTGTGGCAGATGTTTCGTTCGATGCAGCTGAAACCCGACTGAAATATGCATATAACACCACAAATACCCCCCCCCAAACACAAAATTACGGTCTCATTCCTCTAAATAAAATTCATTTTTATCTCATTTTGTAACAATTTACTGAAAATATAGCACCAAAGGACAAATAAACAAAACTAGAGCCGATGCTTTCTTAGATTATAATGGTTCAACAAATAGTCCAGGGCATTAAAACTAAAGGACCTTTGACGTGATTGGTAACCGTGAGATAGTTATGTCCCCGTTTAAGAGGTTAAATCCCGCCGTGGGAAAAAGTGAGATTGTCGTCGATTATTAAAATTTACGTATAATAGTTGCCTTTCAAAAATAAATTTCTCTAGACTTTGCACGTGTTACAACCTTTTGCCTCATTTGCATTCACATCATAATTATTCTATCTCCATTCTACATACTTGATCCAGAATTAATAAATAGAAAAATCGCAACACAAAGGTACCTTGTATACATAATGGATCAAGAATGTCACCTGTTATCAAAACCTTGGAAGATAACTATGTTTATATTAATAATTACCAATGGAGGCATGTGCATTTCACTCATACATACAATATTCCTGGATCTTTTCCAAAGGCATCGTCCACGCAGTTATATATCTATAGAGCTAAGGGCCTATTCTTCTTTCGGGGGCAGTTCACCAGAGCGAACATACCTACCTATATTTTGTAAAAGAAGGGCATGTTCTACACCATGTTCCTAAAAGTTTCATTGATTAAGGCTCGAAGGTCATATAAGTGATGTACTCCTCATGAACTTGAAACGTATTGCAACAGGACTGTTGTCTAGTGTCCCATACCTACACAACACATACGTAGCAGAAATGTCATTTGCCACACAATGAGGGGTCAGAAATTAATAATGTTAAAAGTAAATTTGAAGAGCAGCGATGATGAAAGAGCTAAGGAGGAAACAACAAAAACATCTTTTTGATGCATGTTTGTCGAGCATAAATCTAATATGACTATGAGGCATGGTAGGTTCAACATCTCATGACTATTTTAAATTATCAATACTCCCCATGCATCTCATGAATGTCGAAAACTTGACACGCACACCATAAATTCATTTGAATTATTTCATACACCAAAAACCATACTCAGCTCATTTTAATGAATCATATTAAATGGGTGATATACCCATAACACCACATTCTACAACTCTAAAGTTATTTTATTTTTTCATCAGGAAAATCGTGTAATGGGATGCCATTAAAAGCTAAGCAAGGTAAACGAAAATTGGGATACACATTTAAACGTAACACAAATAGAAATTTTTTCTACATAAAGAACTCGTTTAATCATGATACCATACTTTGCTTCAAAGTGGTTTACGTATGCATAAACTGTATAATGTTTTCAATCAGAATATTTCCTCATCCATTAATACACACTACAAATCAGATTATATTTGACACCATCCAGTTGAACGAAACGCTAGTCACACCCTTCGAATGAGCATTTCAAGAGGATTGCAAGATTGAGGGTTTCTATACACCATCACCTAGAATCATAAGTTTCAAAAATATTGGTCCTTACAAAATAGTAGAATTACCTTTTTGACACATACCCAACTCGCCTATTTGTCAGCTAAAAAGATTAATTGTTCTCTGATTCAGTACTTTTCCTATAGGATGAGAATATATATTGCCTGCCCATGTAGCACATATGAGCCTAAATTAGGACAATGGTTAGACTCCTTTTGACTGGTATATCAGGACTGCCAAAGGAGAAGAAACTCAAATTTTCAACCTTATTGATGAACACGACAAGTCAATGAGCTCAAGATGATCCTGAACAGCGATGATACTCAGCTTAGGATTTTATTAAATCATATGGAGGAAAACCCTAATGAGATCAAATGATCAGTAATCATAATGACGAAATTCAATACATGTTACATCTTAGTAAACAAAACTTAGCATAACTAAAACACTAAGGAGCGTTTGAATATGCTTTTAAAGTCGAAGTCTGATGTTTTAAAGGTCTGGTAAAGAGTGATTCTGACTATGATTATCTCATTCTTTGGTGTCAAAATAATCAGTTATTGAGAGATGATATAAGTAGGCAGCAAAGAAAAACCATATTATATAGATAAATGTCACTTGCAAAAACACTTACCTGCAAGCAACATCAGCAAAGTGACCTGCAAAAGATTATTCGAAAAATGAAATTAACAAAACCCCTCAATTGTGACATGAACCCTAATTTCAAAATCAAAAAGAAATTGAAAACCAAAACCTACAAAAGCAAAGTAACTTGCAAAAAGTTATCCCAAAAAACAAAATTAACAAAACCCCCAATTCTCACATAAACCCTAATTTCAAAATAAAAAGAGATTAAAATCAAAAACCTAAAAACCCACATAAAGTTTATAGAAAGAAGACTTACCTCAAAACCCACACAAAGCTTTAGGAAACCGGTATGTGTTTGTTTAATTATAAGTGCATGAAGTAGCTTAATTTTCTTTACTCTTCATCTTCAGGGGTAATAAACTTGACTTTTATCATAATTGGGTTGTAATTGCATGATGCTTTGTAACCTTAAACTACAGGAACACTTCATTTTCTAGGGTAATAAAGTGGCCAGACTCTTGGGTTGAGTTATGTGCAATTAACCATGCCATTTATTCACACATGATTGGACAATTTTAAGGCAATTGTTACAAAACTTGAAGGCTGCACTTTAAATAAGTGTATTTAATCTTTATATATACAAGGGCATTATGACCCGTGCGATGCACGGGTTTTGTTTTTCGATAAAAATATGAAATTTTGCTTATGTATAAAACTCAACTTTTTTTTATCTATAATTATGAACTTTATGTTAATATGAACATTGATTTGTTGATTGAAATAAATCACAATCAATGCTTTCCGTTACAAAAGTAAATAACAATCAATCAATGCTTTTCGTCACAAAAATAAATCACAATCAATCAATGTTTTTTCGTTACCAAAATAAATCACAATCAATGCTTTTGAATACCGTATAAGACTTGGGTAAAGGGTTTAACCTGGTAATATATTAATGAAAGAATGAAAATATTAGAACAATTGATGAAAGAGGTATTGAGCCTCTCTCAAAACACGTAACAATTTGTATACTTTTCAAAGCATGAGTTACAACAGTTAACCATTGATTATGCCATTTATTCGCATGGATTTGTATAATATACAAAGCTTGGGTTAACAATTGAAGCCTACACAATAAATACAGTCTAAAAGTAAACTATTTATACACACAATATGTAGTATGTAACATTCCATAAGAATATGAAGGGTCTCTTTTAATTACTTGCAAAATGAAGCTACTTAATGAGCCGATTGTTTGTATACTTGTAACTCCCATAATTAACTCAATGTATTTGTACAATTCTAAAAAGTTTTTTAGTTTTTGGCTACAATAACATATGAGCCTAATATTTTAATTACATTTAAACTTACCAAACACTCTAAAACAATATTGCAAAAGTCATAATTAATGTTCCAAACAAACTTCTATAGAATCTAAATAAAATAAACAAGAATACAAAACTTATTACAAATTACATAAACTTGGGAAAAAATTAGGACATATTTTTATAACAGAATTGAGTAGTAACATTAACACAAATTTTAAAAAAAATGAAAGCATGCATATTTTTTGGCACACAGGCAATTCAAGTGGTAGCTGGCCGAAACAACAACAACCAGAGCACGGCGTTCATCGGGGGAGGTGGCGCTTAATGCTGTCTGAAATAAAATATACTCAAAAAACATTAAAAGACAAAGATTCATAATTAAAATCTACAAATCTATATAAGAAAATATACCTAGATCTAATAAAAACGCTCAAAATCTTAAAACATAGCAATACCTTTTGTGTTGTGGATGTTTCGATGGCGGGGTTTGTGGGAAGAGGTCGCAGCTATATCCGGCAAGACGCCGACGGTTGGCAGTGGCAAGTGACGGTCGAAATTAAAAAAAAAGGTAAAAACGTTTAAAAAGCTAAGGTCTACAAATCCATATAAGAAAGCATCCAAAACTTGTTTAATATAAATAGATCTACCAAAAACACTAAAAAAACCTCAAAGCTTGTAAGCCCCTATTGTGATGTAGATGTTTTTGTGGTGGTTACTCTTGGTGGTAGCGCTCAGTGATGGTGGTTAGGTTTTGTTTGTAAACTATTTATACACATAATATGTAGTATGTAACCTTTCATAAGGATATAAAGGGTCTCTTTTAATTACTTATATACTTGTAACTCCCATAATTAACTCATATGTATATTTACAATTCTCAAAGCTTTGGTTACAAATCATGAAGCCTCCACAATTAATTTTCATATAAGAATGCTTATCAGCCTGATAAATACAAGTTTTTTTGGGTATTCACCTTGAAGCCTCCACATTTATTATGTGAACCCAATCTTTATCTATAATAGATAAGAGTTGACTGATCACACAATTGCTACAATAACCCTTAAAAAAACTAACTTTTATAATTTTTTAATCTAACATTTATCACACAATTATATCACACAAATATTTCAATAATAATATTTTTTATAACTTTTTTAACTCAAAGGGGGGATACGTGTTGTCCGTACAAACACAAAACAGATTGAAAAAACATACACTACACCAAAATAAAAAAACACCCATTGAACCTTTTCCTCCCTCTCTCTCTAATATGCCTCTCTATCTATAAAATGCCGACCTGATTATATATTTTTTGCTACGGGTTACGAGTTACATACGTTCGTTTGTGTGGTGGGGTTGTCGCGATTGTTAGGATTTGGTTCTTTGAATGGAGGGTTGTTACGATTGTTAAGGTTTGGTTCTTTGAATGATATTCTTTACTTTCTGAGTCAGTAACTCCTTAATTATTGTTTGCATGTTGTTTGATTCAAGTTTGTGCTGTTCAATTGCTTTAATTAGGGTTACGATTTTGTTCTTCTTGTTATCTGTAATTTATGCGATTTTTATGTGTGATAAAGATAGATTTAGATTTATGAGAGAAAAAAAATGCAGAATGTGTATATAGTTAATGGTAGCTGAAAGTGTTGTTTTTTTGGTGAAAAGTTTGTTTATGGTATTATTGTTGTTGTTAGAAAGTAATTTTGTGGCTATACGTAGAGAGTGTAAAGTTGAGGTTATCCGTATCTTGGCGGGGCAAATTATTAGATCTGTAGCCTTGGCGGGTTGGCCCTTCTATTTACTTGCGGATTTATATCTCCAACTTATAAGTAAAGTGTGTAGAGTCGAGGTTATCCGCATCTTGGCGGGGCAAGTTATTCGATTTACAGCCATGGCGGTTAACCCTTATCTTTCTGTTTATTGTTCTTTCAAGCAGTGGTTGTGATGATAGAAATTAAACATGTATGCGTGGTTCGATTAAAGATGAGGTTATTTGCATTGTGGCGAGGTGAGCTTCCTAAGCTTGCAGGTATGGCGAATATATCCTCTTTTTTTGAATCCCTGCGTATCCCCACCCTAGGAAGTTTAGTTGCTTATAATGTTGGAATCTGCTTAATGTGCTTTCAATCAGATTTTATGAGACAAGAATGTTGGTGTATCATTTTTCTATTGCGCTTTCAATCTGTTTTAAGCTATTAAATGGTGGTGATATCAGTTGTGAGAGGTTGTGACAAGTACGAAAAACTTCGGTAGAACTAAGATTGTCTGCGTCTTGGCGAGGCAACTCATTACCGTTGCAGCAATGGCGGATGTATCATTTTTCTTCGATTGTTAGCCTTTATGAGCCTCATGTACAATGAATTTGACACTTTTTACAACGGGCTTTGAACTCTGAGTTTTTGCGAAGTGGGTTTAGTTTGGTGGAAATAAGTTGTGATTTAAAAAAACTTGAATCTAAGGCGTCATCATTTCGGGAGAGAATTTGAACAGTTTTTTTATGCGATTAAATTGGTGGTAATATTAGTTGTGAGAGGTTGTGATGACTACGAACGACTTCGATGGAGCTCCCTTTCTATTATTCTTGCGTATATCTTCTAGCCCTTTGCACATATTCAGGTAATCTGTCATTTTATTGTTGCTCTTGCGTTTTGTAAAATTCTTTGCATCGATACCTTTACGATTTACTATTAACCACATCTGATGCAGGTCCTTGGGAAGAACAATTGCATGCTAGATGTGGCCCAAATCAAAACGAAAAAGAGCAAATGCGTAAAACCCTAAAAATAAATTATGAATTACATAATGTCATACAATGACCTAAAATATGAGGTGTTATAATAATAAATCACACACCATATATAACCCCATCAAGATCAGAATACAACTCATACAATTAGCACGCATGCATAAATAACCTAAAAGTTGTGAGGGCGAGTGAAGTGGGAGAGAGAGAAAAAGAGATATATGAGATGGTTGTATGTGGAAGAATATATGACTAGAACAAAAGTGGGCGCGTGAAGTGGGAGAGGGTTATGTGAGTGATGAGAGTGATAGGGAATCGTATATGGGTAAAAATACCGTTGCTTAATATATAGTTATAATGATTAGTAACCAACGTATATACTTTAATGTTTTACCTAACCAAACTTGTGAGTTTATAGAAAGTTTGGTATGATCTCTTAGAAAGTTTGATATGATGTGAGAAAGTATGCTCCCAAAGTCATCCAGAATAAGCTTATTTGGTTCTCTCAATGTATCCTTAGTCATATATTTGTGGCTTGGATAATACTTTATGAAATTAGATTGCAAACCTAACATATAATAATGGTGTGGAAGAATGATAATACAATGAAATGTTATTTTTGTTAAATATGTCATGATTGTCATAGTCACTACTTTTTTCAATGCAACTACTCAATGAATGTAAGGAACACACTAAAAAGAAAGATATATGCTAGTTCTCTCAAATGAAATGGTTAGGTATCTAACAAATGATCTCAATCATACACAAAATTAGTTGGTTGGTTTTTGGATATAAAAAAACAAGAACTTAAAGAGATAAAGAAAGTAACTAAATTAGAAAGAGAATTTGGTGATTACAAAAGTAAGGAAAGAAAGAACCACACTTTCTCTATGCAAGGAGAGGGTATTTATAATCTAACCCTAATTAGGGTAATGGGCCGGCCTTAATGGGCCTTTAGTGGGTCGGGTTCTGTCAAATGAAATTATTAGGTCTTTAACAAATGATATCAATCACACACAAGATTGGCTGGTTGGTTTATAGAAAGAAAAAGACAAGAATTTAGAGAGATAAAGAAAGTAGCTAAATTAGAAAGAGAATTGGGTGATTGCAAAAAGAAGGAAAGAAAGAACCACACCTTCTCGATGACGAGAGGGTATTTATATTCTAACCCTAACTAGAGGGTATTTATAGTCTAACCCTGATAACTCCTTAATTATACATATTTTTGGTGGCGTTATTATATATATATTATCATTTCTCATGAACGTTTGATACTTAATAGCATGAAATGTGTGGAAGTTCACTTGAAGATAGTTCAAGAATAAAATGTCCAAGATATAAGTGTTTATACCTTATGGAAGTAAAGCTAGAAGAAAACAAAGAATACATGCCAAAAAACTGAAGAAGTACACCGCACAATAACTTGTGTACGCCGTACTTATCCCTGAAGTCAATGAAATCAGTCAGAGTTGAAGTGCACCGGTTTTCCCAAGATGTATGCCATACTTGTCTCATGCATTAATAAAACTTAGCCGACAAACACAAAAGTACGCCACACAATAATATTTGTGCGCCGCACTTGGACTCATGGACAACCTATAAATAGCGAGGCAATTCCCAGCCATTTACAACATCATCTATATCCATCTACACACTCTCTACTCTCCAATATCACTCTAAATCATGAATTCCAGAATAAATATCAAGAAGACAAGTTATAGTTATAGTTATATCGAATAAAAAGAGTTATATATAGTTTTGGTTATTTGTAATCGGGTTACCCATTCGTTATCTAGCCGAATCTTGTATGTCTCTTATTACTTTACTTATTTCTGTTATTATGAACTCGATAGCCATGAGAGGCTAAACCTCTTATGACTACTCGGATGTGTTAATATAATAAAGAAGCGTTTGGTATTATTATGATCTTGTCAATCTTATGTTTAGATTGAAATCCTATCGTAGTTGATCTTATAAACTTTGTTTATCACTTTTGATTATATATGCATAATGGTATAGGTCGAAAGACCCATTGTGTATGATATAGTTTTAAAGATTTGTCTACGGTCTTTAATTGGTAAAAAAAAGATTTTATATGATAGTGACTTGGTTAACTGAGTGACACATTTGATTAAGTCAATCAAATATAAGTCTTGAGTTAAAATGGTTAATTTGTGAAAATGTTCTTTTAACGAGAAAAGCATTTCCAAGAATTAAGAATAGAATTGAAGATCATAATCATCACCATCGCTATTGAATTATATTAGTCATATTTCCTTATTATTTAATTCACTCTTTGTTACATACTCGTTAAAGTTATTATAATTTGTCTTAAATTCTTGTGATTATACGAACATAACCAAATCCCTGTGGATCGACCTGGTCTTACCTGAAATATTATACTACATACGTGGGTTGTACTTTACCCATGTGTTATTTTAAAAAATCAATAAACTAGTATTATAAATTTAAAGCTTTTACAACGCATTAAAGTTTTTGGCGCCGTTGTTGGGATTTAAAACTGTTCTATAATCATTTTTAAGTATTTAAAACAAGTCATAATCACTTTCCCTTTCAAATCCTTGCTTTGCACACTTTCTATGACTTCTGTTACAAAAAGTGCGCTGCACACACTACCAAGTGCACCGCACTTGGCCCTATAATCACGAACTCGGCGTACGTTTTCACAAGTACGCCGCACTCTTTGCAAAACAAACGTTTTTCCTAACACTTTTCTCCATGAAACTCTGAATCATCTCATCCCTCTTTGTAACGTTTAATCTTAAGCGTTACACTTCAATTTAAAACAACCTTTTAAAAAAATTCCAAACAATTTTTATAAAAATCTAAACATTGAACCTAAGTACGCCGCACAATCTCCTTTGTGCGCCGCACTTATCTGCTCAGAAAACAAAATCGATTTCTTTCAATTTCGATTTTGCTTTCTTACCTTCAATACCCCTTCTCAAACAGTTAACTTTGGATGCATACACGTACTTCCAATTCTAGACTTGTTGAACCATTAGAAGAACCCAAAAGAACCTTGAATCGTAGACTTCGTAGACAAAACAGGTGAGTCCCATTCGAACGAAGGGACGAACGATCGAAAATCCAAGAGAGGTCTATCTACCTATCATCGATATCACCCATTTTTGTCACTTTCTCAACCTTTTTGAAATTTACGATCCCATGGCTAATCCCGATGATAAAACCATGTGGGCAGCCGATCGTGTTGTCGCCCTGACTCTCGGTCCATCAATTACCATACCCAAAACTGCCAATGAATTCGCAATTAAAGGAAACCATTTGACTCTTATCAAAGGAAACCAATTTGATAGTAGAATAAAAACCGATCCTCACAAACACATACATGAATTTCTCAGTGTATGTGACATGTTCAAATACAGAGAAAACCAAATCGAAGTTTTTTAGTTCATCCGAATTATGCTAGTTTCCACTAATAACTCACGTAAGTGTTAAGCAAAAACTTGGTTGGATAAACTTAACGAAGGAACCATTGAATCTTAGGAGGAACTTCAAACCGCCTTTTTAAGCCGATTCTTTCCCCCAGCTTTATTCGGCCGACTTCTTAGAGAAATCCGAGCGTTTTCCCAACACGAACACGAAACTCTAACCGATGCATGGCTTTGTATGAAAGACTTATTAAGAAATTGTCATGGATACGGTTTAACGACATGCAATATTATTAAAATATTTTATCATGGCCTTACGAAATAACCCAAGAAGCTCTAAATGCCGCAGCTAGAGGCATCTTTCTCTATAAAACCCCAAATCAAGCGTATCAACTTCTCGAAGACAAATTCTTACTCTAACTCGATTGGGCAAAAAACCAAAAACCTTAAAAATCTTGTACGCAAAACTGTAGCTTTCGCCAATGAAGGCAGCAGTAATTCTGATATCGATAAAATTATGGTAAGAATGAATGTCATGACCATGAAAATAGATGCTCAATACAAAGAAATGAAATCTCATACCAAATACAATCATTGCGGAGGTAATCACTCAACCGCAGATTGTAACGATGATGACACACCCATGTTTCGCGAAGAAGAAGAGAAATTTATGCAAACCTTTCGACGGACTTATTTTTACAATGATTATTACCACCGTGACTCAAATCGTAATAATTGGTTTTCAACCGTAAGAAACGATTACAACCGAGACTATTATCGATCCAATTCTGATGATAAACCTGAAATCCAAAAACAATTAAGCAATTTCATAAAATCTCAACAATCCACAAACGCTTTTGTTAAAGAAACGTTCATGGACCTTAAAACCAAATTTGAAACAACCACAAAAAACCATCAAGCCTCGATCTAAAACTTAGAAGCAAAGTTTGACAGACTTGCTGACAAGCAACCTGCTCGACCTTCTGGATCTCTTCCAAGTAACACTCAACCAAACATCCGAGGTAATCCATCTAAACCATACCAACCACCTCAAGCTCGAAATGAGCATGTAAATGCCGTATTTATAAGAAGTGGTAGATCCTATAACCCACCCACCAACCCTAACAATCCTAAAAACGATCCTGAGACACTTATTAACTTTGATAGTGATGATGAAAATGAAGAATCGACACCGAAACCTCAACCTTCAACACCGAAACCAAAAGAGGCACCTACCCCCGAACCATATAAACCAAGAATCCCATATCCTTAACGCCATCGAAAAGAGAAAATGAAAGCACAATACGGAAAATTTCTATATATGATTCGTGTAGTTCGAATCAACATGCCTTTTGTTGACGTTTTAGTAGGAATGTCAAACTATATTTCTCAAAGAACTTGTCAGTAACAAACATAAGTTAGAGCATATTTCTTCAGCTTTTCTTAGCGATGAAAGCTTAACTATTATCCAAAAAAAAAAAGTTCCACCCAAACTCGGAGACCCCGAAAGTTTCCTTATTCCATGTAACTTTAGCAAAACCTTCTCTTGCAATGCCTTGGCGGACCTTGGCGCTAGCATCAGTCTTA
>BQNB010160628.1:0-12435 GCA_026074375.1 Tanacetum coccineum | reverse complement strand
TATACAAGAAGCTTCATAATTCATGCATACAAGAATTTTTGATGTTTAAGGAAGTAGGGAATTCTTTAGCCAACTTAAATTACATCATCATTATTTATAGCTTAGCTTATTTGTATTGAACCAAGCATGTATAACCATTGCATTTGTATTTATATCGTATTGGAATTTCATTATGCGATACGAGAAATAGAGTTTGACACACGTTATCAGTATGTCGATATCTTTACTAAGGTCAGTTGCCCAAGCTTAACTATGAGCTTGTGATCCACTAAGTTTTAGGGTTTAAATTATGTTGCTTAATATTAAAGTTATATATTTATTATAAATACACATATTATCTCACTCATTGTGGGCTTACCGTGATATATGACTTGCAAAAACAAATACTACTTCACTATAGCAATTTAAATAGCAAGGTTGGATCGTTAGTTATCACCCTTGCTTATGAAAACATAGGTCAAGGGTTTCATCTTCACTCTTTGCAAGGTCGAAAGTCTTTTTGTGTTTTTGGTAAAATCGGAAGCAGACTCTTTACCTTAGGCAAAAATATGACTGTATATGTATCAACCTCCTTCATACACCGTGAAAAATCATATTAAAACCTATAACTTGTAGAAAATGATATTAAGTGTTATCTTACCTTACTTCACTGTAGCATATTGCACCAGAACACATGCCTCTACACACCGCAATAGTTGAAAGAAAGCACATGGATTAAGTTTTAAGCTAATTCCCCTACGAACTTTTAGAAAAAAATAATGCTTAAGCACTTGTTATTTGTCTTGTTGCATTTTAAATCATAACTCTCATGTGAAGTTCCATTCCAACAATGATCATGTGCAAGCTCAGCTCCCATAATCCACTAGATACATTTTCGACAATCTTTGGAAACCAATAATAAGAATTGTTGGTTAGTCATGTTACTCGAATGTTACTGAACAATTGTCTATAGTTTGTACACGTCGAAATTAACGATAAACATGCTAATGTTGTAGCGTGGTACCTAAGCATCCATAACCAAGTGACATTGTTTTCAAAGATTTTTCTTTTTAATTATCTTTCTAATGCCAGATGATTCATTTTTATTTTATGGATCAAATGGACCACAATTTTACTTTACAATAATTAACTTTATGAGATTTACTACATCCACACACAATGATGTGGCATCACATTTGGCATGATTGTTTTCTTTTTTACTTTACTAACTCTTTTTTTTAACAAATCATTTTGCTACATCTCATTTTATAAAAATCTTTTTGTGAAGTTTATGTGGTTGTAGCATTTCTTTAACTTTATTACATTTTAACAAATTAAATTAAAAGGATAATTAAAGAATTTGTTTGAAATAGGAGTAAATCATTTCTTTATACGTATATCTTTAGAGCACCAAGTACCATGGTGTCATAAGTCTCGTGTTATAAGAAAAAAAATATCATCCTTCCATTACTTGCATTATATGACACCCCATTACTCGCATATAACTTAATAAAACACAATTACAACACATATAAAAATAAGGAGAAAACGCACGACGTGAGATAGTCACCACGCTTTTTTTTTTTTTTGAACGGCGACTTTTATTAAGAAAAACTAGCAAGGAGCTAGAAATTACAAAGAAATAAGAGACGGGTTTTTATACCAATCGTCCCAGCTAAACAAAGTATTGCATCTATACCGACACCAGTAATAAGAACTACAAATAATCTCATCAAAAAACGTCTCCTTAGATTTGGGCTTGGCCTCGAACATCTTCTTATTACGAAAATTCCATAGAAGCCACCACATCACAAAATAAATACCTTGGAACATGCTTTTATTCTTCTTCGGCAGTTTTACATTATCGATCCAAGACCTCCATTCTCCGTAAGAGTTAATATCCATAAAAGGCACGTCCCACCACCGATTTATTAATTTAGAAATCTTCTTTGCCGTGTTACAAGCGAAGAACAAATGATCATTGGTTTCAATCCCGACATCACAATTCACACAAGATAGAGACTCAATATCTATACCACGTCTGGAAATGTTAAATCTAGTAGGTAAGGAGTTCGTCATTACCTTCCAAGCGAAGGTGTTCACTTTGTTGGGAACATATCGAATCCACCTAGTCTTTAGATCACCTTTCGGAAGTAATCGCGAATCTATCATGTTTCTTGACGAAGCCACGGTATAACCACCAGAATTGTTCAATGTCCAAGACCATGAATCAGGAGACTGAGTAAGCACCACAGGGTTAATCACTTTCGCTAACTCTTCAACTTGAGTGAGTTCCAGCCCTCCTCTCGGATGTCTACGAAACGAATGGTAAAGACTAGGATGCGCAAGTTTTTGACCTACTGTAATTTGTTTGCTGTTTTCGAGAGCATACGCTCTAGGGAATCTATTCTTAAGCTTGCCCCCATCACACCACACGTCATCCCAGAATAAAGTCGAAAGGCCATTCCCAAGTTTCTTCTTCATGAACAAAAGCAGGTTAATACCCTTTTCCTCAAGCCTCCTAACCTCTTTAATAATATTTATCCAACATGAATTAGCTCCTTTACCCGAAATCTCATCAATCTTTCCATTGGCTCCGTGTATAGCCTTGATAACACGAGACCAAAGCGTAGGCTCATGGGCTAAAAATCTCCAAACCCATTTAAATATCAATCCTCTATTAAGAGCATAAAGACTAAAAATACCTAGACCACCGTTATCTTTAGGAGCAAGAGCCTTCTTCCATTGAACCCACGAAGCTTTTTTACCCGAACTCTCATGACCATTGAAGAATTTACTTCGAAGAGATTCCAGAATTTGAATGACACCTGCAGGAACTTTAAACATTGACATGTGAAAAATAGGCATCGAGCCAAGTACCGATTTGATTAACATGAGCCGCCCTCCAATCGATAACATTTTCATCTTCCATCTTGATAGACGTCTTCTAATTCTATCAATAATGTCCTTCCAAGATTGAATTTTATTCATGTCCCCTCCAACATAAGAACCAAGATATAAAAAAGGAGCTTTAAGAACAAGACATCCGAATTTGGTCGCCGCACGAGAGACTTTACCATTATCAACTTCAATGCCCATGATTTTGCTTTTGCACATATTGATTTTTAAACCTGAAACCTTATGAAAACAATCAAGAACATGGATAAGAGAAGTTATATTACTTTCGCTCCATTCACCTATAAAAACCGCATCATCCGCATAGAACATGTGCGAAAGATTAACCAAACCACCAACATCGATACCATGGAACATACCCGGGCATGCGACGAAGAATGATCAATCATAACACAAGATACATGATAGAGAAAACTAAAATGCATTAATGAAAAGTGTCATGATGATCTTCCACCTCAAATACAGACCTGAGTGAAGTCCCAACAAGAACACTTCAAATAGTAACCACAATACAACCAAATACCCACGCAGGGGTCCATACTAGTCTTAAAACAACAATCCTCAAATACTTAAGTTCAACATAAAATTCAACACCAAATCACTCAGAACGCGATCCATACATGATGCTCTTATGGTCTGCTAAAGCTTGCAATCACAACTTCACTGATCATTTTCAACACCTGAAAATGATACTCGAAAATGTCAACAAATATGTTGGTGAGCTCGTAGGTTTGAAGAAAACCCAGTCGCTGTGCCAACATTTCAAATAGTGGACAATTGTGCAATATGACAATGAATACATGAATCACATTTCATTACAAACATAGCAATCCCATGCTATCAAATTTACATCCATATGGACCATTTCCACGCAATGTCCTAAACATCTCAATTCACATGCACCTAAAGCCTACCAGTCGGAGCTACATATAGGGCGGCACATCACATATCATTTCAAACCATAGCAAGTTCATGCTATAAACGATCCACACGGAAAGTTTCACATATCATATTCAACCAAAACTCATGTCATTTACATAGCAGTCATAAGCACATAAACATTGTCCCAAAAACAAATCAACTTTTGCACAGTTCAGAAAATCAGTTCAAAACGCATTTGAGTATCATTTTTCCCCAATGAAAAAGATTTAAAAAGTGGGGCTACGAGTACTCACCTCAACAAGGTGACAGACAGCAAGATCAAACAAGCAAATGCAACGACGTCCGAACACGACATATTCCAATTAATGTCCATTTCAGATATACGTTTTCAAAAGATGTTTTCTAAATTGATGCATAGAGGTCAGATGCGTTGTACGGTTATCATTAACGTTATTAGTGGTGTGATGATTGACGACTTAGATCAACATAACATACTTCAATTCATAATTTAGGATAATATACTTATACTATTTAAGTAAAATAGTTAAGTAGTATAAGTTAACTAAATAATAGACCTAAAATATATACTTCGGTACATCCATTCGGTAATCTTAGTTACCTTAATTAATTGTATAGCTTATAGGAAATTAAACTAATATTTTTATAAAACAACTTAGAGAAGTTTTATATTTTATATTTATAAAATATATATTTTTCGTCTTTTAGTCGACTTAATAAAATAATACTCCCTCCGTCCTATTTTTATTGTCAACGCTTCCCTTTTGGGATGTCCCAATTTAATTGTCCACTACTAAAAATAGATATGGAAGTTTGATCAAGTTTACTATATTACCCTTGTTTAAAATTATAATTACAAACTTGAAAGAAGACTTTAATTAAATTTTTTTTTTTGAACGGCGACTTTTATTAAGAAAAACTAGCAAGGAGCTAGAAATTACAAAGAAATAAGAGACGGGTTTTTATACCAATCGTCCCAGCTAAACAAAGTATTGCATCTATACCGACACCAGTAATAAGAACTACAAATAATCTCATCAAAAAACGTCTCCTTAGATTTGGGCTTGGCCTCGAACATCTTCTTATTACGAAAATTCCATAGAAGCCACCACATCACAAAATAAATACCTTGGAACATGCTTTTATTCTTCTTCGGCAGTTTTACATTATCGATCCAAGACCTCCATTCTCCGTAAGAGTTAATATCCATAAAAGGCACGTCCCACCACCGATTTATTAATTTAGAAATCTTCTTTGCCGTGTTACAAGCGAAGAACAAATGATCATTGGTTTCAATCCCGACATCACAATTCACACAAGATAGAGACTCAATATCTATACCACGTCTGGAAATGTTAAATCTAGTAGGTAAGGAGTTCGTCATTACCTTCCAAGCGAAGGTGTTCACTTTGTTGGGAACATATCGAATCCACCTAGTCTTTAGATCACCTTTCGGAAGTAATCGCGAATCTATCATGTTTCTTGACGAAGCCACGGTATAACCACCAGAATTGTTCAATGTCCAAGACCATGAATCAGGAGACTGAGTAAGCACCACAGGGTTAATCACTTTCGCTAACTCTTCAACTTGAGTGAGTTCCAGCCCTCCTCTCGGATGTCTACGAAACGAATGGTAAAGACTAGGATGCGCAAGTTTTTGACCTACTGTAATTTGTTTGCTGTTTTCGAGAGCATACGCTCTAGGGAATCTATTCTTAAGCTTGCCCCCATCACACCACACGTCATCCCAGAATAAAGTCGAAAGGCCATTCCCAAGTTTCTTCTTCATGAACAAAAGCAGGTTAATACCCTTTTCCTCAAGCCTCCTAACCTCTTTAATAATATTTATCCAACATGAATTAGCTCCTTTACCCGAAATCTCATCAATCTTTCCATTGGCTCCGTGTATAGCCTTGATAACACGAGACCAAAGCGTAGGCTCATGGGCTAAAAATCTCCAAACCCATTTAAATATCAATCCTCTATTAAGAGCATAAAGACTAAAAATACCTAGACCACCGTTATCTTTAGGAGCAAGAGCCTTCTTCCATTGAACCCACGAAGCTTTTTTACCCGAACTCTCATGACCATTGAAGAATTTACTTCGAAGAGATTCCAGAATTTGAATGACACCTGCAGGAACTTTAAACATTGACATGTGAAAAATAGGCATCGAGCCAAGTACCGATTTGATTAACATGAGCCGCCCTCCAATCGATAACATTTTCATCTTCCATCTTGATAGACGTCTTCTAATTCTATCAATAATGTCCTTCCAAGATTGAATTTTATTCATGTCCCCTCCAACATAAGAACCAAGATATAAAAAAGGAGCTTTAAGAACAAGACATCCGAATTTGGTCGCCGCTAAAATAAGCTATAAGCTAAACCAAATAAGCTAATAAGCCAAAATATATGTCGAAACCACAAAAAGCCATAAGCTCGAACCAATAAGCCAAAAAAATCGAATAAGCCTTAACCGAAACCACAAATGGGCCGAGAGCTATGACGAGCCCAAAACGCAACCTGATTGGGCTGAGCCCAAACTGAAACAACCCAAAACCAAATAAGCTAAGACTAGCTTCTTTTTAAGCAACCTTTCAAAATAAGCCTCAAATAAGCTCTTGACTAAAAATAAAATTTACCACCACAACCATAATCTAAAAATGACCATTCCTTGTTTTTTTCTTTTTGTACCCGACGCAAGCAAACACCCCCTTTTATCATTCGTTTCGTTTTAAAATTTTGATTTTCATGACGATCAACTTGCACAACTACCATTAGAACACCACGATAAACACAAAAGTACAACTTAAATAAAATTTAGAAAAAACTTACAATCTTAATGTTCTTGGTTCGGTTTTTGACGCGAAGAAATAAAACCAAATCTTTTTCTATAACCCGTACCTATCTAACACCAACCCACTATTGATTATTAACCCGTGTTCTTGCTAAATCTTTAAAAAATTTGTGTTTTCTTGTTATTTGGGTGTGTTCGGCCGAAACCAAAGAGAAAGAGAAAAAGAGTATTTTTTTGTTGTGTTTGATTTCAAAATGGATTCACAAATGCAT
This sequence comes from Tanacetum coccineum, assembly GCA_026074375.1. NCBI lineage: Eukaryota > Viridiplantae > Streptophyta > Magnoliopsida > Asterales > Asteraceae > Tanacetum > Tanacetum coccineum. The sequence goes on along the minus strand of BQNB010160628.1, from coordinate 5,568 downwards.
GTTCAAGTGATGCCAAATACCATATGTACCATGAGTACGCACGAGAGACTTTACCATTATCAACTTCAATGCCCATGATTTTGCTTTTGCACATATTGATTTTTAAACCTGAAACCTTATGAAAACAATCAAGAACATGGATAAGAGAAGTTATATTACTTTCGCTCCATTCACCTATAAAAACCGCATCATCCGCATAGAACATGTGCGAAAGATTAACCAAACCACCAACATCGATACCATGGAACATACCCGCATCAACCACTCTTTGAAATGAAATATGGAGACTTTCCATGATTAATAAGAATAAAAAAGGAGATAACGGATCACCTTGTTTAAGACCTCTACCAAATTGAAACTCGTCGGTTGGACTACCATTGATAATGATAGACCCTTTCGAAGAATGAAGACAACATTGAATCCATTTTCTCCATTTATCCCCAAACCCAAACTTGCCTAAAACATCATCAAGAAAATCCCACCTTACCGAGTCATATGCTTTTTCAAAGTCCACTTTGAAAAGAAGAGTTTGTTTTTTCTTCTTCTTACACCAAGACATGACTTCATTTAAAATAAAAGGCCCATCAAGAATTTGCCTATCTTTAATGAAAGCCGATTGAACCTCATTAATAATTCCCCCCAAGACATCAACAAGACGATTAGTTAAAATCTTAGCAATGATTTTATATATGCTACCAATGAGGCTAATCGGTCTAAAATCCTTAACAAGATTAGCATCCGGAATTTTCGGAATTAAGGCAATGAAAGATGAATTACACCCTTTGGGTAAATCAGAAAATTTAAAAAAATACCTCACCGCTTCACAAACATCCCTATCCACAAGATGCCAAAAGTGTCTGAAAAAACCAAACGTGAATCCATCCGGACCCGGGGCTTTGTCGGTACCACATTCCCAAACCGATTTCTTAATTTCATCATTAGAAACCTCCCTCTCCATATGATCACTTTGCTCATGAGAAATCTGATTAGGAAAGTCAAGACTAATAGAAGCAGTAGGTTTGTCCGGCTTACCAAAACGATTGGCAAAATGGTCGAAGAACTCTTTCTTGACATCATTCGGGTTTTCAATCCAATTACCATCAACCATAACCCCCCTAATATTTTGAATATTACGCCTTTTGTTTATGATACCATGAAAAAAACCGGAATTCTCATCTCCTTCTACCGCCCATTTAATTTTAGCCTTTTGAGCCCTTTCCTTCGATTCTAAATTATCTATCTTTTGGATTTGATGAAGAATAGCTAAGCGGGAATTGACCAGCTCTTCATTCCCAAGCCCTCTATCAATATCCAGATCAATTTCCTCCAACTGTTTTTTAAGTCTAAGCTGATCGTTTTTCCGGGTCCCCGAATTACTCTTATTCCAAATACGAATCTGATTCTTAAGATTTCTAAGTTTATTCATCAAACTTAGAAGAGCATTATTTCCCACCATAGGACTGTTTTTCCAAGTGTTCTCCACAAATGTGTTAAAACCATCCATCTCAAGCCAATGATGGAAAAAACGAAATGGAGTAGGGCCATAATCGTAACCATTTTCTTTAAGAAGAATAGGCCGATGATCCGACAAGAACCTCTCCAATGTAACAGCTTTAATGTTCGGGCTTCCACTAATAACACTCTCCGAAACCAAGAATCTATCTAACTTGCTCATCTTTGTTGCGGATCTATGACACCAAGTAAAGCGACATCCACCTAAGTTAACTTCAACCAATCCCGAATCCAAAATAAAAGAATTAAATCTATGAGCACCATGTGGATTAAAATGAGTTCCGAATCTATCAGATTTGACACGAACCTCATTAAAATCACCCATGATAATAACATCCCCGTTCCACTTATCTACCTCGAAACGAAGAAAATCCCAAAGAGCTTGTTTTTCTTTACCCTCTTGAGGAGCATACACACCAATAATCATCATATTCTTTCCCGTTAACCTCCACTTACCTCTAGTAATCACAAAATAATCAGACACCGTCACACTGTTTTTGCAAAAAGAATTAGTATCCCATACGCAAAGGATACCTCCCGAATTTCCAACCGCCTCACTATACACATAATCAAAAACCGAATTCCCCCAACACTGTTTCACACAGAAGTCCTCAATCTTTTCCATTTTTGTTTCTTGTATAACTAAAAAATTCACTTTATTTTTGATACTAAGATCTTTAACCCAATCTTTCTTGGCCTTTTGGGCAAGGCCTTGTATATTTAAAGATAGAAAATTCATCTATAACCTTCTTTCCCTCCTTGTGTTCCAATGAGTTCTTCCAAATTTGCTATGACTCCTTCCATTTTGAATCCCATAACCTGTCCAACTTTTATCACATCTTCAAGTAAACCCACCATGGATCCACCTGTTCTAGGAATTTCAGAAACCTTGAAGTGACCCGCTGATATAGACCCATTAGCACTACCTTTCAATTTATCAACATCACCAGCCTCACTGAATTCATCATTCTGGTCTACCTTCTTCTCTGATGTGTCATTTTCACAATTATGTGTCAAAGGTGTGAAACCTGGTGGATGCTTCAAACTATCTTCAGAATTGGTATCCTTATCATCCAATTTATTCTGACGCTTAAGTAGAGAATATAAATTAAATGGGTCTTCCGAAACTTCCTTTTCCTTTTTCGAAAATATACCATCCACATGATTATTTTCCAGCTCTCCATCTTCAAATAAAGACTCAGGTACTATCTCACCATCACTATGTTCATCCTTGATTCCGTTCTTTTTAACTTCACCTTCCTCATCCATGGAGTTATCATCTTCACTTTCGTATTCATCTGTGAATTCCGGGACCCAACCTTGAGTTTCATTAGCTCTAATCCAATACATCTTACCTCGGTGAGTGATTTTAAAATCTTCTCTGATACTATTTCCTGCCTTCAAATAAACACAAAGTCTTTTAGAATGAAAACAAGTCTCATCCTGATCATCCACATCGAGCAATTTTCCCCACTTTTCAGCAATTCTAGTAAATGTATTATTTGTCCATAACTTGAAAGGAACACCTTCCACTTCGACCCACGCAATCCTACCATCAACCTCGAATTCGTTTGTAGCCTTTATAACCTGAGAAAACCATGACATGACACTAACACATTTTTTGAATTTTTCCATTGATTCCAGTGATTTGAATTCCAACATAACCCATTGTTCTCCCATATATTTGATAACAATATCGGAAAAGCCTTCATTCCCCAAAGCCATTTTCAGATTGGCTAGAGAAGCAAAAACTTTTACCCTTCCAAAAAGAGCATTATCAACATTCATAGACATAACACATTCATCTCCCAAAACTATCGATGGTTCTGAAATCTTACCAACCAACTTCGTCTTTGTATCCCCATTTAACACACCCCTGTAAGATTTTTCATTACCTAAACTCCCACTCAGGTTTGGTTTAACAGAAGAAGTAGGAGTAACATTTGGCTTCTTATTACCCTCTCCTATGTTCTTACCATTGGGTCTTTGGAATCGAGCGATATTCGCATGGAGTCTAACACGACCAATCCAAACAGTACAGAGATTATTAACAAGTCTTTCTTCACTGAATACATTTATGAATTTGACAAATCCAAACCTTTTACCGTACTTTGATTTCTTGACAGGAATGTAAGAATCCACCACATGACCGTATTGCTTGCACGCTAGAAATAACTCCTTGGCCGATACATTATCCGGAAAATTCGTAACATAGACAGATGTTGAAATCCTATCAACATCGTCCTCTTTGGTTGTGTATCTTGCCATTGAACACAGAATTGGTTTTGCTTAATTGTTTGGGCTCAGAAATTTTGTTAACGTTATTAGGAGGGGTGTTGATCGATTCAGTTATCGGGTTATTTGGTTTGTTCGGTTCTGTTAGTTCGGTTAAAAAAAATTTGGTCAACTGGAAAACCGAACCGAACCGAAAACTGAATTTAAATTTGAATTCAATTTGGTTTTCGGGTTGACCCGAATAACTTGAACTACCTGAATTATTTAAAAAAAAATACATATATGTTTAGCAAAAAAATTATTTCAAACATAAAAAATAGATATTTTTTTCTAAATATTTATCATGAAAGATACATTCAAATTACTTATTCGTCGTATTCTTGCAGGTTAATATATACTTTAAAAAGTAGACAATTAAAACCATTCAGACAATTATAAAAAAACAAACAAAATTATTTCGTTCACATTCAGACTTTGTAGCCACCTCTTACCAATAAGATGTGATATTTAGATTCAGACCCAAAACATCTTAATGAAACAAACACACCCTAACTAATCGTTCACAACAATACATAGGCGCATTAAATGGTTTGTTAGTAATGATCATATATAACAGCCAGAATGAGCAAAAAATATTTCCTATTAAGGGAAAAAAAATCAACAAAAGTTTTATTGAATCGATCAAAAGGTAGTAATTTGATAGTACTTTTTTTATTCGGTACACCAATTTATTCTGTAATATGCTATAAACAAGCATTTTGTTACCCGCGGGATGCTAAGGTTTTGCTTTCAAAAGATAATGTATTGAACCAAGGTGCTTAAGACAAAAGATCCGACAAATTAATACCACCACCACGTATGAAATACCTTTTCCTTTATCTAGTGAACCACATAATGGGGCTCTTAATGGCTTGTATTCCTTATACAGCTACAAATAAGATATTTGTACAGAAAAAGAAGTTGTAAAACTAATGACCTTTCCTGATCTCCTTTGTCTAAAACTATCAAAATGTTGGGATTCGTTGGGTCTATTTCCATCTATGTTTTATGACTTTCATATGAGAAACACCAAGTATTATTATAATTGCTAAAAACAAAATGTTTCTAATCACGTGAGTAAAGGAAACAAACAATAAGTTAATCCAAATAACAAACCAGTAAAAAAATGTCGTAAGCCAAACCCAACGCATGCAGTCAAATAACAAACACTTTAGAAGATGACCCCAACACAGTACTTCATTCAGTGATCTAACGGTTGCAAGTTGTTGAAATAACTTCTCAACCATCTATTCGATATCAAAGACTCCACCAAGATACCTGATTTTGACCAGAAGTCTGCAACGAAATCACATGGAAACACAAACAATGGCCACACTTTGCCACGATTTAAGTAATATAAAATAAAAATTACCCATCAATTGCTTCAATTCTTTCTCTGGAGTAGCATTAGAAGGTAAATCTCACTTATACATAGCAAAAGTCAAAATAACTCCAAGACGATTTGTCTTTATAAGTTCAAACGGAGCTGTGAGAACACTTTTTTGTAATTCCCTTGCACGCATCACATTTTCACGATTCTCCTATTATTAAACAAAAAAGAGACTAAATATCAAAATTTCATAATACTCACTATTCTTGCCTCCTTACTCCTAATAAATGAGTTAAGTGTTGATTAGATTATTATGAGCAAAGCACGCTGTTTAGAGTGAATGTGCTTATTTGCTTAATGTAGGTTATTTTTAAATGCTCATGTGTGAGAAAATAAGCAAACTAAGTTTTCAAAAAGCTTATTATAATGTTTTATAAATTAAGGTATATGCT
>BQNB010160627.1:0-14777 GCA_026074375.1 Tanacetum coccineum | reverse complement strand
CGAATACTCTCAAAGTATTAGGGTTACAAAGACCTTGAAGCTATGACAATTCTATGAATGACTCGTGGTTTTGGTACATCGACCTCTATGCCCTAGGATCTCCTTTTATACACCAAGGAGTCCTAAACGGCTTACAATACTTTCCTAAGTATATCAAATCTTTTAAACAAATAAGTTATACATATCTTTTACCAAAATATCTCATACAAATCACATAAGCAGTACTAACTAACTCAGCAGTACTAACTTCTTTACAGGCAGCATTAACTCCTTCAGTAGCATTAACTTTGTAATAACAGTAGTAACTTTTGTACTAGCAGTAGTAACTACTTAGCAGTTTTTCTTCTAAGTCTCTGAGCAGCACCAATATACACTAGCAGTAGTAACTTTACACTAGCAGTAGTAACTTTTTACTGATAGTTGTAACTTCACCAGCAGTCTTAAACACTTAGAATAATTTTCATTGAAATTCTCTAGCAGCACTAACTTTGACTGAGCGGCATTAACATCAATAAGAGCAGCAGTAATACTAGCAGCATTAAGAAGGCTTTTAATCCTAACAGTTATCGACAAGAACAATGTATTGAGAAAAATAATTAAATATTCACAAACAACTAATTCTAACAAATATACAAGCAATTATACACAAATATACAAGAATATACACTACTCCTAAGGGTTAGATCTAATCTAAAAAAACTAAAAATATAAAATAAAAATCAAGATTAATTTTCACTCCCCGACAGCGGCGCCAAAAACTTGATGTGTCGTTGTGTGGTGTTTCTACCAGCATGTAAATCTGCGTAGACTGCATCATCAAGGAATGTACTCCACAGGAGTCATACAGCTTCCATTCCAACACTTGTATCCTTGTTGATTCCTCCATATGCATCATCTAACATGATGGTTCAAAATTGTTTTCTAAAATCATTCCATAAAAGATTATCAATAGCTTTTTCATTGGTCTTGTTGATCCATATCCCCTACTTTTACCAACTTGTACAAGTCCCTTCAAATATTTCCCTGTCAAAACTTTTAACATTTGACTAAAGATCATAACATCTGAGACTTTTCCACTGCAGCTCACCACTATTTGATAATAAGCTCTCTTTCCTTCTTTGGTGGATCTTCCATCAACAAGCTTGGAGACTTAGTAGCAAGGTACAACATCATTGCAACCTCTTCTTCCATCTTAATTGACTTCCATAAGACTTTGAAGCTCTATTGTGTCTTTATCCTCATCCACCTTCTGCTTCTTAGTACTCTCTTGTTCCAACTCTTCTCCTGCTCTCTTTGAACTACCTTCTACCAAGTTTGTTCTGAAGTCAACAAATGTATTCACCCTCTTGAAAGCTCTGTCAAACATCTTCTGAATAGAATCAAAAGATTTATTCTTCAAGTCTTTGGGCTTCTTTCCTTTCATATTCTTCAGGTAAGTACACATGATTTTTCTTTTGTTGATCTTTGGGTTGGAGTTTGTTCCTCTCTCTTCTACTACATCTTTTAGCAGCAAATGCTTTCTTCTTTTCTCCAAGAGTTGTTGAAATAATTTTGCCTTTTCTTCAACAGACAACTCTTCTTGCTCCTCTGCTTGCAATCTTTCAGCCAATTGATAATCAGCATCAATCTTTACTTGAATATCATTCCATTCTTCAATAAAAGCAATATTGGCTTCTTTTTCTTTTTTAACTTTCTCTCTTTCAAGTCTTTCTTCTTCATCAAATTTAGCTTGTACTTTAAAGCAACTTCTTCATCAAGCATGATTTGAACTTTCTTTTTCATAGGCTTCACAGGTTTTCTATCATTATTCCTTAACCCTTATCTTGTGATTGTTGTGAAGAAATTGTTGTTGTTGTTGTTGTAGATTTACCTAGCTCTTGAAAAACAATCCCTTTCACCTTAGGTTTTGAAGTTTTTAAATGCTTCAAGTGCTTGGGCCAAAGTAATTTCTTCAGTAGTTATTGTAACAGTTGTTGCAGCAGTACTAACTTGAGCAGCATCAACTACTTTTTCAACAACGTTTTCATTTTTCCATGCAACAAACACCTCTTCACCATTTAAAGCATTCACATCAAACATCTCATTATCAACATCATCTTGAACATTCACTAAGGTAATGTCTTCATCTGCATCAATAGCATTAATCCTCCTCCCCTGTTTGGATGCATCCTGTGACAACCGTGATTTGAGTAGGTTAGGTTTTAAAACCTTTATAAAATGGATAAGAGTTCATTATTAGTGTGTAGTGGGTGCTATGGGAATTTATGTGGGGCAAAATGAGTTAATATGTCTGTGATATCATTTTGAGGTGTATGAACATCTCATTTTGATTGTTTAGTGTGGTGGTGTTTAAGTATTCCATTCGATCACAGGGTGTGGTGATAATGGATATAAAGACGTGGTATGCATATGCAAGTCAATACATTGGTTTTAAGGATTAAAGCGTTTATATGAAGTGTGTGATATGGGAAGGAATAATGTGGTTGAAATATGGAAGTTGGTAGTAAACTTTCATATATAGAAAGTGAATTTTGGAAATGAAAAGTTATTTTTAGAAAGTAGTTTATAAGCACAATGTTTACCCACATTAAAGCTTAGGTTTTTATAAAAAACTTAAGGTATTAAAGGTAATTAATTAACTAATAAAAGATAAAAAAATATTTTTTATACATGAATAGTAAATACAAATTTTAGAAAAAAAAGAAAAAGAAAAAAAAGAATAAAGCCCAATCCTAGTAGTGAGGGAAAAACTAATTTTAGTATAATTAGAATTCTAATTCGATAATTATCTAGATCTTTTTCCCCACTATAAATACAAACTCTAACCCCCTATTGTATTTTAAACCTGAATCGCACACAAGGGCAGAGAAAAAAAGAAGATTTTATTTAATTTTAAGATCAAGCTAGTATATTGTTTTTGGAGGTATGTTTTTTGGGCATTATATATGTGTGAAGGATTGAATCATGGCTATTGGATGTGAATGAAATGGATGGCCAAGATCAAGTAATTTTATCTTTTTTTTGCCCTTGCTTTTTGAGGATCTCATGTCACTAGAGTGATTAGGGCTTGATTAAGGTCATGTTCATGCAATTGGTTAGATTAGATTTGCGTTAAAACTTGATTTAGGGTTGAGCAGAATTTTGGGTCGTGTTCAACGACTTTTATCTTGGTGATAAAAATGAATATTGATATGTTTCTTGAGTCTATGAATAAGCCAAAAGAGTCTACTTTCCAGAAAATCCAGCCTCGAAGGTTTTTAAGGTCGGGAAGTCATTAAAATGTTGGTTACACTAAAAGTTGTCAAATCAATAGTTAAGTTCCATATGTCTATTGATAATCCTGTGAAAAATAGCCTCTGGAAGCATGTCTAAGTATGGTAGTTAGAGTAATATATTTTGGTGTGCAATCAGATCCGAATTAGGATAGTTTTGAAGTTTGATTTTATTTGAGTTAGTTACACATGTAAGTAATACCTGAGAATCACAAGGTAGTTAATATACTCATAAATGAAAATGGGTGATTTTTGGTATAAATTATGAAGGTCATTAAGTAAGGGTTTTGAGTACGTAAAGAGACTAAAATTCTGCAATTCTGATTTAACTATAAGTAGCTAGTGTAAAGTGTTAATGAGATGGTTAAGGTTGGGCATGGTGTCGGGGTGACCCATGATGGTTAATCAAACCCTTAGACATCCATCATATGAGTGTTACATGGACTTGAGATTTTAGCTTGGTCGCGTGTAACACGTTTGTGTTTGTATTTGTTAGCCTCAATTTTATTGAGTCAATAAAGGAAGCTCGTTCCCGTGTTCAAGACCTCACTTGGGGGGAGATTGTTAGCCTCAATTTATTGAGTCGAACAAGGAAGCTCGGTCACTCTACGATGGAGCTTCGGTCTTTAATTAGTTAATGTTGTAATAGAATATTATCGGGAATCGGGCTCGATAGTTAATCTAATATTGTATATGTTTCGGGTTTAATCCCAAGCAAAACCCGAGCCCGAGTCCTAGTTAAATATCCCGCGCGTCACTTTTAAGTGTCGGGGTATATAAGGATCTTTTCCACTTGGAAAAGTAAGTTGTTCAAAATATCTAATAATATCTTTTTCTCTTTTCTCTCTCAATTCTCTCTCCTCTCTCTTTCTCTCTCTAAACAACTCAATCTTTCTTCCTCATTTCTGGTTCCGATTTCGTGAACGATTGTATGTTATGAAGTGTTAACGGGATCCTACAAAATACAATGTATTTTTGGTACGTTTTTGATTTTTTTAAGTCCGGTTTTAATAGAAAATGGTATGTGTAATTAAGCACATACTAGTAATCATATTATGGATTGAATGTGTTTAGAGAGAGAAAGAGATCCTGATAGAGAACATACATGAGAAATTAAGATGGTATTGGTATATATAGGGAAGCCCTAAGAAAGATCTAGATAATGTCATGTGTCTCAGCCGGATTGGTTAGACGGGAACACATTTATGCTACCCATAAGGAAGTCCTCGAGTAAGAGATGCGATTTCCTTCCCTTGATTATCGGATGTGTGCCCATGTGCATTTGTTACACAAAATGAGAATATAGTAAACCCGTCACCTGTGGTAAGGTCCACACAATATTATGTTTTGTCTTTTAGTACGGAGCCTAAGATTCTTTGAAGGTTTGAACTCCTTGGTGGATAGGGTTCCATAAGATAAGCTTCTTATGTATTAGTGGATTTACTTATGGTAATTTAGTAGGCTTTACACCAATGATCAGGTTGAGCACTATATGTGTACTGCTCAAAGGCTAGACTCGAGTCGTAGTGAAAGTACACCATCAAGTCCTTGCATGTAATGCTTTGTTTTTTCCACCATCACTTGTGTTTTTCTTTTCTCAATTGTAGACCTTCACAATAATATATTTGTGTTAAACTAAGATAGACATGGCTAGGATTGGATAGGAGGCAATTTTTTCTTTGTTAAAGGATTGACGTGTTTCTTAGGTAATTAAGTAAGAAATTAGCATTTAAGGGTAAATTTCTTTGTGTATGATAGTTTTTCTTAGACATATATCGTCTAATTGTGTATCAAATTCTTGCTTAAAGTTTTTCAGGTTCAACTTAATTTCGCTCAAGCTTGAGATAGACTAGAACTCTATACATAAATGTTGCTGGATTACAATGAGGAAACAACACGAGCTGATACCTTAACTAGTAGTTGTTATACAAATTGCTTAAAAACCTCCATATACGGGAACACTATAAGAAAAATGGCTTTTAAGGACTACGGATGTAGTCCCTAAAAGGCCTGATTGTAGTCCCTAAAAACTTTTAGGGACTACATGTAATCCCTGTTGGCGTAGTCCCTGCTGCTCCGTCCCTATAAGTTGTCAGGACTACAAAATTTATATATAGGGACTACTGCGTTGACTTGCCACATGGCTTTTTTGTGACAACATCTTTTGGGGCTACATTTAGTCACTACATATTTTGCCAAAACCTTTAGAGACCCCCTTTTAGGGACTACATTTAGTCCCAACATATTTTGCCAAAACCTTTAGGGACCCCCTTTTAGGGACTATACATAGTCCCAACATGAGCTTTTAGGGACTAGTTTTTAGGGACTATATGTCCCTTTTTAGGGACAGCAAGTTGTCCCTAAAAGTAGCAGTTGGCTAAAACAACCAGGCCTGTTTTACGTCATTTTCCCAGGTTTTTTACCTAATTTTGTAGATTTTTACCAATTTTCAAATAAAACAATAACACTCCATAGAGTTCAAAGTAGTTCAACAACATAAAATAAATTGTATAAAAGACAACGTTCAACCACACAGTTCAACTAAACAAGTACAACCTGACCTAATCATATCTGAGGTCGACACCTACTCATCTTTGGGGTCGGCATCATCTTCATGAGCATCTCCTTCATCACTTTCATCACTAGCATCATCCATAAAGTCGTTGGGGTCGAGAGGAGCGGGCAATCCTAGCTTAATGTTTTTATCGGCTAATTGTGAATGCATATCTTTCATTTGCTCGTTATGCGCCTCTACAAACCTCCTTAATGCAGCTTGGGATGCCGATTGTGGGGGAGCAAGGTAGGAGCATACAGAAGAAGATGAAGCACTGTTCGGCAGCTTCCTACCTCGTCTCTGTTTAAAAGCTCGGCTTGATCCCAAGACTTTGTCCATAATTCCATTATCGGTCATCTTCTCCGCTAAACCCTCTTGACTTGCTCTCAGCTTTAGCATCTTGTTTTGTAGTCACAAAATAAGGAATTAAAGTCACAAAATGCTCTAAGTATTGTTATGCAATAATAGAGGAAAAAGAGCCATGACATTTAAGATGCGCATTAAACTAGGATCCAAACACCCCTTTACAAACTAGCATGACATTTAAGTTGCGCATTAAACCAGGATCCAAACACTCCTTTACATACTAGCATTTAGATACCAAATCAGTAGATAAGAAGCAAACAACAACTTATTAGTTAATAGTAATTAACTTTGATCATATACGAGTCGATAAGAACTTAATAATCAGGTCATTCAAGAAGATATTAGATGATTTGCGGATGACTTATTTTCATTTGGTTTTGTGATGTGCTGCAAGTAGAAGTCAGTGGATTTTGCAAGTAGTAATAAAGTTTAATATCAAACATGACAGTGTGGAATGGGGATGAAATTGAATTTGATCTCTCTAAAATAACTAACTTGTCTATTAAACAGCCATATTAACAATCTTTTATTAGTTATATAAGCAATGTTACTGTTTAATAGACAAATTAGTTGATTTAGTACCACATCATGTCATCTATAAAAGTTATATACTCTAAAATATCGAACATGACATTGCATGCAATACACCAAATGCAGATGCATCAAGTTCTTTTAGTAGACCTCTTTTTTCTTTCTTACAACACTACTGTCTATGCTTAATTCTGTGTCAGAGGCTCTCTACTGATTTAATAATATCAACTCGTAACAGTATCTACTTCTTTACAGCTTAATCTAGTGTAACATGGTTCTTTTAGTAAACAACCTCTTTTTTTCCTACAACAGAACAGACCTTTACCTCTTTTTGTTTTCATTACTAGTCGTACTAAAAAAAGTTAAATACTGAAACAAAAGAAATACTAGACACACTGACACCCCTAATAGTAGTATACCTTTGACTGTGTTTACTCTCATTTGATCCTACCACATAATGTTTCAAAATTAATTGACCTTTCATTCTTAGGATCTATAAGTGTCATAGATTTGTATAAATCTATCATAAGCCTCTTTCAGGAAAGTGTTTGGTAGGGAGTAATAACTACTTTAAATGTGGGAAATTGGGACACCGACCTAAAGATTGCAAAGGCATAGAGACTAGTTGTTACGAATATGGATCTACTGAGCACCTTCGTACATACTTTCCTATAGGCTTGATTTCACTCTTAAAGGAAACTAGATATATGAACTCGGGATGTGAAGAATTCTTGGCTTATGTTAATGAAAAGAAACCAAACAAAAGAAAAGTAGCATTTAGATACCAAATCAAACATGTGCATATTTAGGCTAAATATCAGAATGAATTACTTACTTATCTGGTTTCAAAAACTTCTTTGACCCACTTTCCACTCTTCTGATGAGTCTTCTTGTAGTGCTCGATAAGGTCAGGAAATACACTTGTGGTCTCCCACTGAAAACAAGTTAAATTAGTATATAATAATAATTAAATAAATTAAACAAGTATATAATAGCAATCAAACATATATTAATCACGACTTACCTCCTTGTGTCTGCTAGCGGCGTATGATTTACTCCCTTGAGTGGAACACTGAGGCAGATTTGCCCTGTTAGCCTTGTTCTTTAGAGAATGGGCCAAATGCTTTTCAGAAGTGAAATGATCACATAACTCATGCCATTCGCTCAGAGACTTTCCCTGCGGAGGAAAGTTTTGAATCTTCACCGGTTGCTTGTACCCACCACGGCTCACAAACATGTCATCCTTATACTTGTTTTTTATGTTTATGTATTGGCTTTTAAACTGAGCTTCCATCCCTTTCTCAACTTGTTTAGCATTTGGGCCCAACAAATGTGTCTCCATATCAAAGTACGTCCGCAATTAAAAAAAGTCATATAATGAATAATGCTTATAAATTTAACATATTAGATTTAAGAATAAAGCTCTTATGGATAGCAGGCCATAAAGTTCCCTTGTACTTATCAGGTAACGCCTCCCATGATTCATAGCAGAATGGAACTGATTGTTCAATCTCGTTCCCAATAAAGCTCATGAAATGTCGATGATTAGGCCCAATTGGTTTAGCAGTCCTTAGATCATTAAGGTCAAATTTTATGGGTAGCTTTTTCTTCTCACCATCCTTAAATTTTTTAATGAGTGTAGCGTCAAAGCCTTTCTTTCTTCCCTTAGCGTCTACAAATTAAAATTCAAATGTACAAATTAACAATACAAGTATTCAAACGAATAGAGTTAAATTACAAGTCATGAAATTTAAGTATATTATTCTATAATTACTTACTCTTGTGGATGGAGGGAGGCTCCTATGGGCGGTCATCGTTTAGGGGACCGTTGTCCCCACCATGCCCTCTAACAACCATTGCCATCTATCAAAACAACTTAAAAAGGATGAGCCCTAAATAAAAATAAAACAAAATTAAAATTACCAAATGACTAACCACAAAAGCTAAGACTAAAAACACTAAATACTAGAAAGAACCTCTGACCTGAAGGAATGAAATACCTACAGAACATGACAAACAAACTCTTAAACCAGCCAATGCGAGCAGACTTGCAGACTCTTAAACCAGCCAATTACAAACAAACTCTTAAAGCACAGAAACTTGCACAGACCATGACATAATTGTAACAACAACTTGATAACAATTATATATAAATTAAAGTTCACAAATAGAAAATACAAGTACCCAAACATATTAAATAAGCAATTCGAACCACTAAACATAATTGTAAAAACAACTCCAATTTCATATCAATCTGAATCCTCAACTTCAGAATCACTACTAAGAACATGAACAACATCATATTCATCATCATCATTAATAAACTCATCATCGTTGACGCGAGAAGTAGGAATAAAACTAACTTCCGTTGATGGACCAGCTCCACTCAACCGGGTATATTCTAAAATCATCTAAAATAGCTATCAATGCAACATCAGATGAGTTGCTGTCATGAACAACATCTGCATCCACAATGACGTCCTTATCCCAAATTTTTCGATGATTGACATCTTGGACAACCTTCCAATGATGTGATCTAGAAGGGTCTTCAAGGTAAAAGACATGTCTTGCTTGTGTAGCAAGAATGTATTGGTTTTCCTTCCACCACTCATCTCGCGTAGATATACTAGTTATGTTATTTTTAGTAACACAAAGTGAGGTGCTGCGAGTGTTATTGGTTTTAAACCATTTACATCGGAATAAGACAACTTTTTGATGAGTCAAATAATTAAGCTCCACAATTTCTTCTAACAGACCATAAAACATAGATCCATTCTCCCCTGGCGTTGAAACTCCACTGTTTTGAGTTATTAGGCGTTCATCGCGGCTGCGAACCACGAACTTCACACCGTTAACTATACAAGAGGTGTAATAAGTTGCATGATCTTTCGGTTCACTTGCCAAAGCGAATAGTTCAAGACTACACTCAGATGGATTCTTGGTATATAGAGTAGAGATCTATGAAAGACAAAAATAAAGTCTGCATTAAAAAAAAGGTAACGCAAACGAGAAAAGTCTTTTTGTAAACTACATATACAGTTTACCTTGTCGCGAAACCATGGAGAAAATTTTGTTGGTAAATCATTCTCGGGCATGGCAAGACAGCATTCTCTGTACATGTTCATATTCATGATATTAGTATAATCATGAAATATGTAATTTACATAAAAGAGTGTTAATATGAAAAGAGCGTACGTCTTGTATTGGTCGATTTCAGGACTGTTGTCGAGGACATACCATACAAGCTTCTTTTTAACTTCGTGATCCAACTTTTTTCCTACACCCGCACTTTTTGGAGTACAAGCTGATCGGAAAACTTGCAACTCGGATGTTGGAGGTGGACCGTCATCATTTCTGTCTGGACGATTAAATTTTGTTGGAACATTTCGAAGATAATGTGAACAGAATGTTAACGCCTCTTCCGCAATATACCCCTCCGCTATACAACCTTCAGGCCTAGCTTTATTTCGAACATAATTTTTTAACTTTTTCATATATCATTCAAATGGATACATCCACCTCATGTACACAGGCCCACCTAGAATAGCCTCTGCGGGTAAATGTATGACCAAATGAATCATTATGTCAAAAAAGGCTGGAGGATATATTCGCTCGAAATTGCACAATATATTGACCAATTGGTCTTCGGCTATCAACATGTCCGACTCTATTATACTTCGAGCACAAATCTGCTTAAAGAACGAGCAGAGCTCAATTATTGGTGTTGCAATACTCGAGTCCAAGTATGCTTGAGCTCCAGCCGGAAGCAACCGTTGCATCATTAAATGGCAATCATGAGACTTCATGCCTATTATATTGTTATCATTATCGGTTACTTTTGGCTTAAAGTTTGATCCAAATCCATCAGGTAGTTTAACACCTTTTATGAATTCACAAAATTTTCGTCTCTTTTCAGGTGTAAAAGAGTACACCGGGTGAGGCTTTATGAACTTCCCGTTGCCTTTCTTGCTGAGCCACAACTCCGGTCGGATATTCAACTGTTCTAAGTCTTGCCTTGCCTTGTTCGTGTCTTTGGACTTGTCATTCATTAACAGTGTACCCAAGATACTCTCGAGTACATTTTTTTCGATATGCATGACATCCAAGTTGTGTTTTAGAGGAAGACTTGACCAATAAGGAAGCTTATAGAAAATGGATCGTTTACTCCAATTCCTTTCTACGATGGGGTCACGTGGTCTCTTCACACCCCCATAACTCGGATGTTTACCCGGAATACGTGACGGTAAATCAGCAAGTTGTTGTATGATTCTAGCACTAGTGAGTTTTTTAGGTTTTGGTCTATTATCGCTCTTACCATTGAAGGTCTTGTCATTCCTCCAATGATGTTTCATGGGTAGGAATCTTCTATGACCAACATACGCGGTTTTCCCATTCACACGAGTAGATGGAGTCTCATCATTACATGTAGGGCAGGCTAAGTAGCCTTGACCACTCCAACCAGATAAACTACTACGGGCGGGAAAATCACTAATGGTCCATAAAAGCATTGCTCTCATTGAGAACTCAGTGTTTGTAGCAACGTCTAACGTCTTGACTCCTGCCTTCTTCCATAAAGTCTTCAACTCTTTAACCAAAGGTTGCAAGTAAACATCCATGTCCTTACCAGGTGATTTAGGGCCAGGAATTAACAATGTCAACATGAATGAAGACTCTTTCATACATATCCATGGAGGAGTATTATACGTTGTTAATATTACTGGCCACATACTGTAAGACTGACTCAAGTTTCCAAACGGATTGAAACCGTCAGCAGCCAACCCTAGTCGGACGTTTTTATCTTCTTTTGCAAATTTTGAATTGTTCTTATCAAACTATTTCCATGCCTTACCATCAACCGGGTGACCTATATTACTATCTTTAGTACATTTTCCAGTAGCATGCCATGTCATATGCTTTGTAGTGTGTAAAGATCCGTACATACGCTTTAATCTAGGAATCAAAGGAAAGTAACGTAACACCTTGTTAGGAACTTTCTTTCCCGTTGTGTCTTTATTTTTCCATCTACTCCCTTTTCAAGTTGGACAAATTTCCTCATCTTTGTTGTCCTTCCCCCAAAACAAACAACAATCATTAATACAAGCATCGATCGATTTATATCCCAACCTGACTTTTTTCATCGACTTTTTAGCTTTATATTATGACTTGGGGAGTTTGGCTCCTGTCGGGAAAGCTTTTAGGAGAAATTCCATAGTTTCATCAAATGAAGTATCAGTCCATTTATGCAAGACCTTGAGATGCGCAAAATTTACCAAAAAGTCTAGTGAAGACATCCAATTACAAGCTGGGAACAGCTCTTCATTTGCCATTTCAAACAACCCTTCTGTATCATCTTTTGTAGGACCCACAGCTTCTGGTGGCGCATTACTTATCGATGCCGTATTTGTGTTATGTTCAGTGTTATGTTCAGTGTGTGTGTGTGTGTTAGGTTCTGGTTCTATGTAATTGTTCTCCCTACGTACATTGTTGAGGACATTGATTATGTCATTTGTGTCATCTACTATTAGTGAAGGAATAATCCTCGGTTCACCGTGATGTACCCAAGTAGGATACCCATGCTAAACCCGTTATTATGTATGTGATTCTTAATATTAATAGGTGTAAGTTTGTCCATGTTCCCATACAACCGACATGGGCAACAACATAAGCCTCGGTCATTTATGTGTGCTTTACACCTCTCGTAGAAATCGTTAAGACCAAGTTTAAACTCAGCATAATTGAGGTTTAAGTTAGGCCTAGTCCAGTTCTTATCAATTGACATAACTTGTCGGGTGGGGGTGTGCTGGTGATTGTAGTGGTGCTTTTGGTGGTAAAAGTTAGGAATTTTGTGGTGAAAATAAGAGGTTCTGTGGTGAAGACCTTTCACGACTTCAATGAACACAAGTATCACAATTTAAGAAACATTTACAAAAATACATTCAAATAGCACAAGTATCACAATGCATACAAACGCATTCAATTATCAGACTTTCACACAAACACAAGAGCTAATTATCATTCAAGTATCACAATGCATTTACTGAAACAAATACATTCAAATAGCACAAGTATCACCATGTTAACCCAAAACCCAAACCCAATTTACTGAAACATACTTACATAAACACAAGAGCTAATTATCTAAACAAACTTACTGAAACAAACTTACATAAACACAAGAGCTAATTATCTAAACAAACTTACTGAAACAAACTTACATAAACAAACTTACATAAATAAACTTACAGCAAAAGTGA
Source organism: Tanacetum coccineum (assembly GCA_026074375.1). Classification (NCBI taxonomy): domain Eukaryota; kingdom Viridiplantae; phylum Streptophyta; class Magnoliopsida; order Asterales; family Asteraceae; genus Tanacetum; species Tanacetum coccineum. The sequence continues at coordinate 1,800 of BQNB010160627.1, read as the reverse complement.
GTGGTGGTGGTGAGCGACGGTACTTTGGTTAAGTGGTCACATTCTAATCGACTTCACACCCGGTACTTTGGTGTTTGGTATATTCTACAGTCTATAGAACCTATTTATATAAGTTTGGTGAAGAAAGTGTTTGGCGAAGAAAGTGATTTGGTGCTGAAAGTGATTTTAGTTGAGATGTGTTTTTTGGTTAAGTGTTGGTGAGAGTAAGAGTAGGTATGCTTTTTGGTACCAAACATTTAAGGACTAAATCGTGACATATAGGGACTAGATATAGTCCTTACAAATACATTCAAACGTAACTGCAACTTAGGCGGGGGTTTTGATTTTTCGTGAAATTTTAGAGCGAAAGTTATAGAGACTACATCGTGACTTATAAGGACTACATATAGTCCCTATAATTCTTTTCATTTTAAAAAAAACTTAGTTATAAAATAAATAAATTTTTAAAAAACATATGTTAATAACAATAATTATACCATAATTAACTAAATTTAAACTTAAATAAATAAACCATAATAACGTTCGTTCAAAACTAATGTTGTTAGAATTTTCGTATTTAAGTTAATACAAAACAATGTTAAGCGGATGAGTCTAGATGATTTCATTATTAAAGACATGTTAAGTGGATGAGTCGAGGTGATTTCGTTATACAAGACATGTTAGATGGATGAGTCGAGTTGATATCGTTATACAATACATGTTAGACGGATGAGTCAAGGTGATATCATTATACAAGACATGTTAGACGGATGAGTCGAGTTGATATCATTATACAATACATGTTAGACGGATGAGTCAAGGTGATATCGTTATACAAGACATGTTAGACGGATGAGTCAAGTTGATATCGTTGTACAATACATGTTAGACGGATGAGTCAAGGTTATATCGTTATACAAGAGATGTTAAACGAACGAGTCGAGATACAACACATGTTAAGCGGATGAGTCAAGGTGATATGGTTATACAAGACATGTTAAGCGGATGAGTCGATGTGATATTGTTATCCAAGACATGTTAGACGGATGAGTCGAGTTGATATCGTGATACAAGACATGTTAGACGGATGAGTCGAGGTCATTTCGTTATACAAGACATGTTAGACGGATGAGTCGAGTTGATATCGTTATACAATACATGTTAGACGGATGAGTCAAGGTGATATCGTTATACAAGACATGTCAGACGGATGAGTCGAGTTGATATCGTTATACAATACATGTTAGACGGATGAGTCAAAGTGACATCGTTATACAAGACATGTTAGACGGATGAGTCAAGTTGATATCGTTATACAATACATGTTAGACGGATGAGTCAAGGTTATATCGTTATACAAGAGATGTTAAACGAACGAGTCGAGATACAAGACATGTTAGATGGATGAGTCGAGTTGATATTGTTATACAATACATGTTAGACGGATGAGTCAAGGTGATATCGTTATACAATACATGTTAGACGAATGAGTCAAGATTAATTCGTTATACAAGACATGTTAAGCGGACGAGTTAAGGTGATATGGTTGTACAAGACATGCTAAGCGGATGAGTCGAGGTGATATTGTTATCCAAGACATGTTAGATGGATGAGTCACGTTGATATCGTTATACAATACATGTTAGACAGATGAGTCAAGGTGATATCGTTATACAATACATGTTAGACGAATGAGTCAAGGTTATATCGTTATACAAGACATGTTAAGCGGACGAGTCAAGGTGATATGGTTGTACAAGACATGTTAGACGGATGAGTCGAGTTGATATCATTATACAAGACATGTTAGACGGATGAGTC
>BQNB010160626.1:0-14777 GCA_026074375.1 Tanacetum coccineum | reverse complement strand
TTTCATTGTTAAACACAGCTTTAGTATGTTCAAACCCTCATTCACCCTTTGTACGAGCATTAGGTGTAGTCCTTATCTTCACCACATTGTCAAACTTGGCAAGGTGGAATTTAAGCTTTTTAAGGCTTTCATTCACCAAGCTTATCTTAGGAAGTTCCTTAGGAGCTTTGATTTTGACAGGTAATGCATCAGAAGGTTTACTGGTAGGATCGGACATACGCAACCAGAAAGCTTGTTCAGCCGACAATTCTTGTTGTGGAGTAAAAAGTTTCCCAAAATAGTCAGTTAGTCTATTTAAGTTTTCATAATCAATAGGTTTATGAGAAATGTTTTTATTAATAACCTCTGGATCCTTTGCTTTTTCAGACATTTTTGATCGACTCTCTTCTTCTAAAATCAATGTTTCCTCAGCGTCAAGCACATGCATAACAACATGTTTATCAGACATAACAATACCATCATACAAGGTTGGCTTAATCCGTTGAGCTTTCTTAAGGTGAAACAGATTTTGATAACCTAGAGCTTGTTTATGTATATTATCATAGAAAGCTTGTGGCTTAGTTAACATGTGCACTGTTTGAGCAGATTGACCCACTTTAAAAAGAATATTATCAATTTCCTTTATCTTATTTTCTAAATCAATTTCGTTTTCCATATATTTATCTTCTTTTTCTTTGGATTCATTTTTGAAAACCGTGAATGTTTGCAATAAACATTCCTTTTCTTTGATTTGTTTTGAAAGATTTTGCTCAAGTGAGTCTACTTGTTCTTTCAGTGCAAGCTTATCCCTAATCTTATCATCCATTTGAGAATCAATCACTTTTTCCCGACTGTTTAAATCAATATTAAGACGTTGTTCAAAAGTTTTGACTCGTTGTTTATATCTTTCTAGCTCAGCGGTTACTGATTCATTATTTTGTTCCTTATTAGCCTTTTCCTAATTATTTACATGATTAATCATTTGTTCTGACATTTGTTCTATCACAGATAAAATCATTGAATCTTGTTGTGCCTGCAAATGAGTATCTTGAACATTTGCCTGTTGTGTTTATTGCAAATATTGAGAGTACGGAATGATATTGCTATCACTATGTATCTCATTATCTATAAAATCCACAGCTGGTGTTTGTTCAAAATCTTGCGTTGCATGCACACTTTGATTTTCCATATCATTAAGATAAGTGTCAGAAGGAGGCACCTTTAAGATAACGTCAAAACCATAGTTGGAAATGTTTGCCATAAGAACCGCTTGTGAATTCGAGATATCATCACAATCAAAATCATAAGTATCAAAATCCTCAGTTTGAAAGGCAACAGTGTTTGGAATGATTGTCTAGACAACTTGACCGTCTGGAACCCCTGGATCTGCAAGAAATGCGAGTTGCTCTTCATCCAAAATTTGTTTAGCTTCCTAAGCTTCAGCTAACATTGCTTTCTCCTTATACCATGTTGCATTCCTCGATAGCTTAGGCTGAGTGAATTGTCTAGCCATATGTCCTTCACCTTGACAGTTGTAGCATTTAATAACCCTTGCCTGTCCGCTTGTATTGTTTCTCCCAGAGCTAGTAGCATTATTCTTATACCCAGTCCCCAAATAACTTTGACATTGTCTCCCCTGTACTTGTTGCACTGTGACCATGTCATCTTGAATAGTAGCATGGTTTCTTAAATTCGTTGAAGTTCTAAGTTGATTATTGGTTAAAGGGAACCTTGACGAAGCTACAACAGTTAGAAAGGCCATTGCTTTGTTGAGACAAGCAATTGGATCATCTCTTAGAGAGAATACAAGAACAACAAAACTTGAGTCCATAAGAGGTAACTCAGTCATTGGTTGTGTAGTAACTTAAGGTGATGGATAAGCAATTTGTAGAACAGATGAGATTTGATGATTCGTTTGAGACTGATATGGATATGATGATGGAACAGATAAATGATTAAATTAAGGTTGTGATGGATAAGTAGATGAGTAATGTTGATTAGGATGAATTGATCCAAACCGAGATGGTGAAAATTGTTGTTGAAGCTGAGAATTATTGTATGAAGACTGCTAAGTGTTGAAGTGTGGTGGTGTCATCTGCTGATTTGCTACAAATGCAAGTGGATCTTGATTGCGTTCACGCAAAAGACGGACTTCATTTTCATAGAGTTCGTGTTGTTCAAGATAGGCATGAAGCTGATCAAAGTTCATTGTATCCAAATCCTTCACGAGCTTGACATCAATCACACATTTGCTCCTTTCTGGTGGAAGACTATTTAAGAACTTTGTATTCACTTGAAATTGCTCAATTTTCATGTTGTAGATGTTCATATCATTAATCAGCTGAGTGAATCTCAAATAATACTTGTAAAGTGTTTCCCCCTTAATGTGAGTGAACTTATCAAATGTATCATACAACTTACATTCTCTCTCATGCTTAGTCAAAGAAGTGCCTTGCATCAGTAATTAAACACTCTACCATAAATCTTTAGCAACTCTGTGATGATTCATAAGTGAATAGATATCAGCTGGTAGACCTTGAAGAATGATATTGGTAGCTTTCATATCACAATCAGCTTGAATTTTCTCAGAAGTAGATAATTCAGCATATTTCGTTGTTTTGATCACACCATTCTCTTCAACTGTAGGCCAAATGAGTGGACCATTTTCACCTGATTCAAGTATCATTCTCCCATGCTCTCTATTTTGCATGTAAATTTCCATTCAACTTTTCCACGAATCATACAAGTCCTTGTCCAACATCGGTGGACGATTATCAGCACCGGAGAGAATCATATACTCCACAAGAGTATTCTTTTGTCCAAGTGGAATAACTAAATCCATTTTAATGTGAAAAGATTAAATGATCGTACAGTGATTGGAGGTTGTTGTGTTAAAGTGAGGTTTGATTAATGAAGTAGAGTCTTTAGGAATACACGGGATTTTACAATTCTTGATAAAACCAGGAAATAAAGTTTTCACGGGATTTTACAAATCAAAGAACAACCGTATAATTCACCTAATGAAAGTGTATAGTTCTCCCAAGTAAAGAGTATAAATCACCCAAGAAAATGATGTATAAATCTCTTAAAGAGACAATGTATAAATCTCCCTTGGAAATGAACACGTATAATCCGCCTTTGTATAAATCTACCTTGCAAATGATTACGTATAAATTGCCTGTAGTAAAGGGACTTGTATAAATCGCCTTAACATATTATACATATAAATCGCCTATTGACCAATACGTATAAATCGCCTGTTGAACAAATACGTATAAATCGCCCGTGGGACAAACACGTATAAATCGCCTGTGGGACAAACACGTATAATTCGCCTGTAGGACAAACACGTACAATTCGCCCATGGGACAAACATGTATAATTCGCCTGTGGGACAAACACGTATAATTCGCCTGTGGAAAACGTATAAATCACCCAATACACTTTGAAACTCAAAAATCAAAAATCTTAAAAAGACTCACTTTTTGACGTTTTTACCTGATTTTTCTTGTGCTTCTTACCTATCTAAGACTAGTAAAACCTTAAAAACACAAACTTTAACGTTTTTGACATGAAAAATTTGAAATCAAGATTCTTGGTACAAAACCCTTTTTCTAACAAAAAAGACTCAAAAAGATGAAAATTTTAATGGTTTTTCAAAGATTTTCGTGTACTTCTAGCCTAAACAAAGATAAATAACGAGTAAAGTTTAAAGCTTTATGGTTTTTCAACCCTCAAAAAGTGAAAACTTTTTGAATGGATCAAACCAAACTATACGAACAAAAAGAGTAGAAAAACATACACAAAACCTTCACAAACACCCTATGGCTCTTGATACCAATTGTAGAATATCTTAACACATATAATGGAAGGATTCGAATGGAGTTTAGAGAGAGAAAGATGTGGTTGGATGAACACTTAAAGAAAGAAGCAAAGAAGACAATATTAGATTAAGTGTGTGTGAAACAAATGAAGAACCAACACCCTCTTCATGTGTGGAGAGGGTATAAATACTTCTACCTTAACCGGCCATGGGCTTGTGTCATGGGCTTACTATGTATATTTTGCCCGGTTAGCTTGCTAACATAACATATGTTTAATCTACGAGTTACAACTATCTATATTGGTAGTGACCAATACTTTTTCGTATTTCTAACAAGATCATCAGCCGAAATCAGAACTCTTTTTGCCCAGATTCTCATATATTGTGACGTAGCAGATCCAGGCAAGCTGTAGACAAAACACTAGCAAACCATGCGTGATGACATTCCAGCCAAAGTATCAAAAGCAACAGGAATCCCAAACTACCATGTTAACACTACCAAATTACAAGGGTATATTTTATACAAGTTGGAAGCTATACTAAATGGGTTTGGGAAATCTGTCACAGAATTTGGTCTGTAGGCTCCTCTACAACATCTGCTTAAAGATCTAAAAAATAAACTGCTTATGGAAGAGAAAAATTACAAACGGGATTTGCTAATGCAAGAGGTTATTCATTCAGTCCCAAAGTTGAATCATGATTAGAAAAAAATCTATGATCTGATCATAAATGCATCTGACACTAATCAACAAGAGCTGTTATTCGTCTACGGTCATGGTAGAACTGGGAAAACGTTCCTTTGGAAAACAATTATAAGTTCCTTTTGATCCCAAGGAAATATTGCTTTGGCAGTAGCTTCATCAGGCAGCGCATCTCTGCTTTTGCCAGCAGGCCGCACAGCTCATTCCAGGTTCAAACTTCCTCTAGAATTAACTAATGAATCTCTTTGCCATGCCAAAAAGAAAAGTCAGCTAGGTAACTTATTGGTTGAAACGAATCTGATTATTCGGGACGAAGCCCCAATGAATGATAGGCGTTATTTTGAAACCCTACACAGAACGCTCAGAGACCTGATGAATGCACCAGAAATTCTATTCGGAGAAAAGACAATGGTACTAGGAGGTGATTTTCGCCAAACTCTGCCAGTAAAAAAAGGTGTTGGAAAAGAAGAACTAATTGCCGCTTCCATCGCTGAATCATACCTATGGTGGCACTTCAAGATTTGCACTCTGAAAGAAAATATGTGACTACTTAGATCTAGTCTAAACGATGACCAACGCAGGCGATCTGAAGTTTTTTCCAAATGGCTTCTTGATGTAGGTAATGATGAAATAGGAGAACCTGAAGAAGAAGAAAACAAGACAGCTCTTGGATTACAATTCTACTTGAATATTGTGTAACCGTCGATGGAACAGGAATGGCAGAACTCATTAATTTCATCTATGATGAAGCCACACTCAAGACACCAACTGCAGGAGGTCTCCAATAGAAAGCAATCGTGTATCCAAAGAACGACACCACAGATGTTGTTAATTCTAAACTATGGTCTTCTATAGAAGGTCATAGTAAAACATACATAAGTATTAACGAAGCTATTCTAATTAGAAGAGAGACAAGCGAGACAGAGATGCTTTACCCAATAGAATACCTTAATACCATCACTTTTCCTGGCTTCCCGCCACATAAGTTGCAGTTAAAAGTAGGATCACCAATTATGCCAAATGTAAACCTGTCGGGAGGTTTATACAACGGCACAAGAATGATTGTAAGATCCCTGATGTCAAAGTTAATCGAAGCATAAATCATCACATGAAAAAGAATCGGTGAAAAAGTGTTCATACATAGAATTCCACTCACGCACAAAGATCCCAACCTTTCATTCACCTTTAAACGTACACAATTCTCCATAAAACTCTGTTACCCAATGACCATAAATAAAAGCCAAGGACAATCTCTTTCCATAATCGGTGTCTACTTACCCGAACCGGTATTTAGCCATGGTCAGTTTATGTGGCGTTGTCAAGGGCAAATTCACCAGACGGATTGAAAATTCTCATAAATCAATAAAACAATTAGTTACCCCACACCACAAAAAACATCGCTTACAGAAACTTCTTGAAAAACATTGAAAACACATAGTTATCTAACTATGAGTGACATCATAAAATGCCATTGAAAAAAATCGCCTGAAAAAAAGATTGTTAAAACATAAAAATAAAAAAATACATTGTTAAAATGCTTATGTTATTTAGGACCTCACAAAAATAACTATTAAAATGCTTAGATTGTTTTCATGTTCATGGAATCTAAAGATTTATCTACCTCCTAAATTATGTATTTTCAATCTGACATCTTAATAAATGTTGCTATTACCTTCGTGTTCTAATTAAATAATTAAATTTATATATACATGCAATTAGAGAAAATGTCAGACACCGCTATTGCATCCCTCAGTGCAAGACAAGAAAACTGCATAGTAGAGGCAAAAGTATACCAAAAATTGATTTCCAAAAGTATTCCAGACATGAAACCACTGGCATTCTGCTACATTCTAATAGACAAACAGGTATACAAACCCAATTTAAAAACACTGACGTTAATATGACGATGACATCAAATAATGTCTATTTTATAGCATCTTTTATCCCATGTAATTAACCCATTTTGTATAATTATTGCAAAGAATTGTTACTTAATCATTTGTATTTAAGAATAGAAGTAATTATGGAGTACATGGTGAAGATTAATTAAAAGGCACGCATTTTGGAGCACAAACAAACAGTTTGAGAAAGTCTACTGATCTGACAGCAAATACGCCGTATTATTCTAGACCTATACGACGTATCCAAGACTTTGACGAATCAAAAGACCATTGCCTGACTTTGAAGAACACACCGTATCCACATCAACAATACGTCATATATAATAATTTGGTTAACGATAAAGAAGGAACTAGTTTTACCTCAATATGCCGTATCCATCATGAAGATATGGCGTATTCGTGCCTACACTTCACAAATAACCACGAAGGATTGAAGACCCAATATGACATATCGATGAGACATCAATAGGCTGTATTCACAATATAGTAATAAAATATTCTAGAAGATATCAAACGTGGTCCTTACTTCAGGATATCCCTAATACGCCGTATCCCACATTGCTCGATAAGGCGTATCGACGAGTTTCTAGACTCTATAAATAGACGATCCTAAACTCAGTTTTAGGCATGCAAGTGAATCCCTAAACCACCAAGTCGACCAATAAACGAATAATGGAGCCTAAAAGGTCAAAAAAGAGCCTCAAGATCATACGAAAACTCTTGTAATCTTCACGAAACCGAATACGCATTCGATTAAGGTTTCTTTATTTTAGTCGTTCATATATCAAACCATGTGTATTTTTACAATGACTATCGGCTGATACCTTTAGGTATCAGCCATGTTTATGAAGATCTGATGTTTAGTTTGTTTATCTTGATTGCTTAATTTATCATTGATTGTTGTTTGTGTTTATCAATTTATATTCGTTTACGTGCTTAAGTATGCGACCTATCATTCAATTGGCTATATTTCTACATATTTAATGCGCTGCAACTTTGATGATGTTTGGGCGTAGGCTAAGAGTACAGGATAGCTCTCCATATTGCAATTCATATATCTAGAATCATAAGATCACAAATATTGACCTATCTTTGCCCTTTGATTGTGAGCTTAGTTGAGCCATAAGGTGACCTTGGTACCAACGAGTACGTTCTAATCAATTGGTAAGGACTTGGTCAGTGGACTACTAGTATATAAAGAGCCGTTAAGCAGTAAGTGGGTAAAGTCTCCATGAGCTAAGGTTTAGTAAGAGCACCATTATTAATCTCCTAAGATAGATTATAATCAACAAATGCTTGCTTTATGCGGATGCGTTTAATTGTGACAGAATTAGCGTGTCTACGTCTTAGGAAGAAGTACCGCCTATGTCTAGGAATGATATGCCCATTCGAGATAAGATAATCATTGCACTAAATGAACAAACCTGCGTTTTATTATGGTTGATACGTTTTCCTTACATTAGTTCTCGACCGATTCTCTATCATTTGTTTGTCTTCTTGTGTGTGTTTATTGCTTTACTTGTCATCAAAACCTTATGTTAGATAACTAAAGCTCGTACCAGTCTCTCAGGCTGAAAACCCCTGTTTGCATTAGTTTTAGGTTTAACTTAGATAACTAAAATACTGATAGAATTAGGAATTAACGCTCTCGCTCTTAGTGATCGACACTCTACTTACCACAAAACTCTAACTTGACCGGGTACACTGCCCATTAAAGTGTTGTTTTTAGGTATAGTCGGCATAAAATAAATAGTAAAACTTGATACATAAATAACACCTACACAACGACACAATCAAGTTTTTGGCGCCGTTGCCGGAGAGTGAAGTTGTTTAATTATTATTTATTAGTGTTTTAGTATAGTTTAGATTTAGTTTACATTAATTTGCATATTTGTGTGTTTGTTTTGTGTGTTTGATTTTTTGCATTGTATATTTTGCATATTGTGTGTTTGTGTGCATTATTATAGTTCGCTGTAACTTTCTGAGTTGAATACTCAATATGACGTATTCATTTTCTTGGATACGACGTATAAATTTTTTCAAACCAATACAGCGTATTCGACTCTATCATCAATACGACGTATTAAGCTATTTGACAGTTTTCTTTCCTAACGAATTTATTACAGGTTAAAATGGACGACCCCAACATTACTATGGAGGAGTATATCAGGCTTGAGGAAGAAAAAGCTCATAGGCGTGGTAAGGTGTATAACTGGGAAACTGCTAGATATGGTAGGATCGGGTATGATGAAGACGTTCACGATCTCAGATCTGTTGAAACTGAATTCCCAGCTATAGTCTTTAATGACACGTTAACATCTGAAGTAACGCACTCCTGTGAACCCACGGTAAGTCCTCTTAACGAAAATAAAATCTACTTTAGAATATCGTTTGACAAATCCGACGATGAAGATTACACGGTAGTTTTTGACAAAAACTCGTTTTCTTATAAAATAATTTCTACCAATGATTTAAAAACGGATTCGGAAAATGATAATGAAAAAGTCAATATGCCTTCGTTTCCGTCACCAGAGCCTACGATCAGTTGTTTTGATGATTTAGAATTCTTTAAAGATTTTGAGAATGAATTTCTAGCCATTGTTTACAATGATGCTCAAACGTCTAAATCAGATTTCTTAACTACACTTACTGTAAGTCCTCAACATATCGATGAATTTAATTTGAAAGATGAAACATCATTGTCTGAATGTGATGAAGAGGAACAAAACATTTTATACTTTAATGATCTATTTTCTTTTAACGTAATTTATCCCAATGATTCAAAATCGGATGAGGACAATGATGATGATAAAATCGATATTGAACACTCTTCGGGGGATTTATCTGTCAAACCATTACCTGATGTAACAAATACCGATGATGGTGCCTATGCACATGGGTCAAATAAGCTTTTGGAAACAAGTCATGATACATCTAATAAAATTTTCAAACTAAAATTTTTATCAAGGAATTAAATTTTAATATCATGACTTGTAATTATATTATCAACGGGATGCTATTAAATCTTATTAAGAATTTATATGTGCCATTTGGCATCCCATTCAACCCAAAATTGTTTTATAAGGATGGGATTAAATTGAGGGAAGTCTAACTTAAAGACTTTTCTATAAACAAAAGTGCTTGCCGGGAGACAACCCGGAATGCATTTTCAAATTTTATCGAGTATGTCTTCCCAGATTTTCTATACGGCGTATCCAAACCCCATGGATACGGTGTATTGACCTTCTGGACGTTATCCACTCTTTATTTTCAGCACAGTCTATACGGCGTATTCATTAAACGAATACAGCGTATTTGATACAGGTATCAATACGGCGTATCCTGGGGAATGGATACGGCATATCGACTTCCTGTACAGTTTTAGGTATTTATTTTTAGTCTAACCAAACGAATACACAAAGATAGAATTGCATTCGTTTTCTGAGAATTTACACAGGACCTCATGAAGAGAAATCGATGAAGTTGGTGAAGTATCAATCATCTGGAATCCTATGTGTGATTGTAGACATGCTGGCATTCAGACGCATTTACAACACACAATCTTGCTCATAAACTCAACTTGGAGAATCTACCGAGCAAATATCAGGGAAGTTTCTCATTTTAATTCTTTTTAATTCATGTATTTAATGTTTTATATATACAACGAAGACGTTGTATAATTCAAGTGGGGGGATAGAATTAGAATGTATACTTGTCCTAATTTTCACACTAAAATGCTTAAATTATGCTCAAATTTAATTTTTTTTCAAGCATACTTTTGTGAAATTACTTGATACATAACCCGCACACAATAACCCTTGTTAGATATTATGAGGATTTAACCTTATCCATTTCTAAATGTTTACCTAAATTCCATAAAATATGAGTGTGCCAGTGATGTAGTAGACTTTAGAACTTGGCTTGGTATATCTATTTGAGACCACAGTGATAAGTACTATGGATTTAGATGGAGTAACTTGTTTAAATTGGTAAATTTTAGGATTACACCCAAATCGCCTTTACATGTTGCTTATTAACTAACTACACTGGTTAGTTAACCCCCATATAAACCCTTTGTTTACTCTCATTTTAAGAGTAAGATACCCCTAGAACAACCCGTAGAGCCAATCCTTTAGGAACTACACTAAATATTTGTTTCGTTACACCTTTACACCTTAGCCTACCCTGTTAGATTAAGTTTATTTTACAGTTTCTAGTTGCTTAAAGTGTAAAGTTTGTATTTCCTGAGTCTTGTGTCTATTTTGGTACGGTTGGAAGAAATTTGCACATTGCAAATGGGAATGTATATTATAGTCAAAACTCATGTATATTTACTACCATCGCAATTAATGGTACATCCGAAGAATGAAGGAATTATCGAAGAAATTATCCGGAATTATTAAGATCGTGAAGATGGTGAAACTACACCGAGTTTCGTATAACAACCCGCAATTTTCATCAATGTAAATATCCATCTATTAAATTATATGCACTGTAATATCTATCTATTATAAATATACCACCTTCTTACATGGAAATTTTTGTTTTATCTCATTATGCAACGTAACTTGCATCTCTAAAGTAAACGAGCTCACGCAACCTCTACCTATGATATCTCTATCTATGTTTATATCAAGCAAACATCATAACATGTCAATTCAATGATCTATTATCCTCTATAAGATGTATGTTATCTATTTAACATAGTTTTTATGACAATATTATCAAATGAGCTTTATCCGTTAACGTTTATGCCTAAACCCTAATTATATGTAAAATTTACATATAAAATGAATGTACAAGCATCCAAATCATATGTACAAGTTACTTAAGCATAACATTTGAATATATTTCCCTCCAAAATCAAGGTACAACCATCCTAAAGCTCAATGTACAAATCGTCAATGCACGAATTCAAAATAGCCCATTTTCCCTCCAAATTCAATTTAAAATTCGTACAACCTATTCTAGCAAGGATTACAAGTTCCTAATACACTCATATACCCTAATCCTAAACCCTAACTAATCCTAAACCTAATTCGAACCTAAAACCATAACCCGAAACCCTAAACGACCCATAAACCCCTAAACCTTGCTCGAACCAAGCAACCACTCTCCTTATCACTACCTAGCAGCCACCCTACCACCACACATCACCTCCTTGTAAGCTCCTTGTCACCACCTTATGATTACTTGGCCCAAAAACCCTCTCGTCACCTCCTTCTATAACCGAACCCCCTCCACTCCATACACCTTTCCATGCTACACCATCTAGCTTCCATTACTCACCATTTATAGCCTAGACACCACTCCTCCATAGTCTTGCCACCAATCCCCCTAAAACTTGGGCACCAAGTATTTTCGAGCACTATATATACCCATGTATACGCATACATTCAAGACACACACTCAAATCAAAACCATACTCAATTCATGTACTAACCAAGCTAAGGAAGAGAAGAAGAGTCCATAAGATCAGTAGAAGCCAAGCCAAGAAGGATAGAAAGAGTTCTTGAACCCATTTCGACCCATTCGACCCATTCGAGCCCTAGTAAGCTCTCATACTCGTTCCATAAGCTCTTTTCTTGTTTTTAATCTTTAATAAGCTTTATTATATCATGTATAAGCTACATGTAAAAACTCTTGAGCCTTAAATCCCTCGTTGGCATTTCTTAAACCAAACCGAGCCCTAGAAAACCCTAAAACCCATTTTCGTGTACTAAATAAACTAAAAGCCATAAGCTGTTTTATTAAGCTAATCCTATAAGCTCACATACCATTTTTATAAATTTATTATCAAACCCTAAAAGCCTAAACCCATCGGGTTGAATTTTATAAACCAAACGACCCATTTTGTGATTCTTAAGCTCATAAGCTCTTTTGATAAGTTTTAAGCTAGTAAAAGCTTCTTATCTTAACTTATTCTAATAAGCTATAACCTGCAAATATCATTTGGAATCTTAAAATAAGCTTTCATGGCTTTTTGGACTTGTTTTGAAAATATTTCAATGCATAGGGGTATATATCATAACTTTCTGAAATTTATAACTAAAGGGGCTGAAAATGTCATTATTTTAAAGTTATAACTATAAAGACCTATTTTGCCAAGTTTTAAAGTTTATGGTTTAAATTATGTATACGTTATATATGAAGGACTAAAGTCGTAAAAGTTTATAAACCAATGGTATATATTGCCAATTTTGCAAACTTAAAAATATAAAATATAATATTTTTATATAAATTATAAAAATATATATTAATATTATAAAACTCAATTTTATTAAAACCTGATACAGTTATCGTTATTAATCATAAATCGACGTATTATTTCATTATATATTTAACGTAATTTATCATCAACTAACTTTTGAAGAAAATTAAAATCTTATCGTATCACGTTACTATGGAATTTAATATGAAGGGTTTCACTTGAGGTTTCGTTTTGACGAGTTTGCTGGGTTTACGATTTAAAGTGCCCTGGCTCCTCAAATGATACTACATGGCCTCTGGATTATGATAGCCCGAACAGTGATACACAATATCCATAAATTAATAACTCAAATATCATGAAACTATACAAAGTTTTGACAATCAAACTAAGACTTGACATATCACTCCAGGTTGCGTGACAAAGCCGGTACTTTCACTTGATATACTTTTGCCATCAATCAGATTTCCATGTACTGTTATAGAGAACAAGGTTAAAACCTTAACTATAACTACTTTTCTCATCAAAGTCCTCCGTGCCACTACATTTCTAAAATAGTATGTAAAGATACATAACAACTATACTATTATATAAATAACTTATGTTATTTACTACTAGGTTGTTAACAGAGTGATGTCTTCTCCCAACCATCCTACTTCCAATATCCCGGCTTCCCCAGACTATGTCCCAGCTTCACCAAGAAAAACTTATTCTAGCGCTTCAAATAACTCATTTGGTGTAGTTCCAATAGTTTTACTAACTCTTTCACTTTTTCATAATGACCCCTTTATGAAGGTCATGCTGCATACTATGCTAAAGAATCACCTATTCCACCACCAACTATTGTGCCTCCATCTTCAATGTTTAATCCTCAAGAATTCTTTCTTCCGGAGGAATTATTGTCACCTAAGAAACAAGGCCATAACCTATCATTTTCCTCTACTTCTGCCCTACCTCAAGAATTTGAGATGGGAGAAAGCTCTCGTAAGACAAGTCTGGAACATCACGAGGAGCAAATTGAGGAAATTCTAAATCACCTGGATAAACTCTCTTTTTACCGTATTAAACACATAGAAGACAAAGTAGAAGGTCTTGGAAGAGGTCGAGTGATCATACAGCAAGATTTTGACAATATGGAAGTTGAACTCCACCAAGCTCGTGCTCAAATTACTAAACTTTAAAAGAAGCAAATGGGAAATAATCACAAGATTTCTCTGGCTCGCTTCAGGATTACTGATCTAGAACAAATCATCGAAGAAATCTAAGTCCGTCACCAAGCAGAAAAGGAAAGTCTTCTGAATGCAATCTATGAACTCATGAACAGCCAGAAAGGACCATCAAACTACTAGATTAGATACTAGTTATAGCTTTTAACCTAGCCATGGGATGCGTGGTATAAATAACAACACTTGTCAAATTTTGACTATGTACAATATAAAGGCAAGTTGTTCATGATATAATACAATGGCAATCCCATTATACCTTGTTGTTTCATATCATCGATTTATATTATTTATCCTATATCCAACCCTAGAGATGATGATACAAGAGAAATTTTAATGATATGCATCATTATCTGCATCTCCATCGTTATGAATCATACCATGATTTCTAAATAAATCATAGATACTTATTTGATATGAATTATCTATGATTTCGATATCACTATTGTGATAATGTTTATTTTTAAACTTTAATCATTTTAAGACTTGTGATATCATTCTTATTACGTGTTATCTAATGTTGACAGAATGCCTCCCAAAAGGATGTCAACATCTAAAGCACCAGCCACGACTCAGGCTGCATCAGGAAACTAGTTGTTGACAGTGTTACTACAGCTCTGGAAGCACAACCCGCTAACATGGCAAATACTGATAATACCACCAGACCAAGAGAAGCTCCTGTAACAAGACAATGTAGCTACAAAGAGTTCATGAGCTGCCAACCTTTTAACTTCAAAGGTTTAGAAGGCGCTGTTGGACTTATCTGCTGGTTTGAGCGAACTGAATTAGTGTTTTCCCATAGCAATTGTACCGAAGACTGCAAGGTGAAGTTTGCTACTGGTACTTTAACTGAAGAAGCTCTATATAACACCTCATGTTTTAGGCCATTGTATGACATTATGTAATTCACAATTTATTTTTAGGGTTTTACGCGTTTACTCT
>BQNB010160625.1:4218-14777 GCA_026074375.1 Tanacetum coccineum | reverse complement strand
TAATAACAATCTACAGCAATGAGACGATCACGCTCACTACTAACAATCCATCAATGCCTTGAGACGGTCATGCTCTAGCACAACAATCCATACCAAATTAGCAAGTAGCACATAACATACAATAGTCACGTATAGCTCATGCCTCATTTAAAACACATTATCACATTAACTAAAACATTTCAAAACCTCTTTGCATCATTTCCATGCCAAATGTAAAAACATTAAAAAGTGGGACTATGAAACTCACCTGATGCTTAAGCAATTCCAAACTCCTTGCACAAAACTAAACAATAAAACAAACACGTGTTACACGTGACTAAGCCAAAAGCTTATGCACATTTAACAATCATATGATGGATATCTAAGGTGTTCAATTACCCTTATGGGTCACCTCGACACCATGCCCAACCTTAACCAACATGTTTACACACTTTTCTAAAGTTTTACAATTTACCCAAAAATACACAATTTTAATGTCACTTTACCATTTTCTAAACCTTACCTACTGAGCTTTATAAATTCTACCAAAAATCACGCATTCAATACCATGAGTCTACTAACTTCAAGATTTTTCTACTAATTTATTTCCACTCCTAAATGCCTCAAAGAAAATCAAACTTCCAACTACTCAGATTCGGATCTGCTCGAACACTAAAATGTTTGGACCTAAAAACCTTACTTAAACTCTAAATCAGAAGCTCTACTTTGGAGGATGTTTAATAGACACATATAACTAAACTCCAGTAAGTTGGCTAATCCTAATTCGAATTTTAAGTGGGGGTTTTACACCTCACAATCTGACCTAAATCTGACCCGAATTTACTGCTTTGACAACTTTTCTTGTACGGACCAATTGACTAACTTCCCGAACTCGAAATCGTTCGAGGCCGATACATCATAGGCACCGGAATCATAACAATTCATGCTTCTAACCTCTAGATATCATCAAAACAACACAGCCCTAAATTCTGCTCAAACCTAAAACAAGTTCTAACGCTATCTAAACCCTAACGATTACACCAACGCGCATCTAATTAATTACCAAGAACCCTAATTAGTATATAAACTTTAATTTACAGAATATTATGAAACCCTAGATCCACCATAACTCTTGTTACATGAATTAAATCAATAATTAAACTAATTAAGAAAACTAAACATACCTTAAAGCTTGTTTTCTTCACAAAATCAAAACCTTAATTTTTCTTCTTCTTTTCTTGAGGTATTCGGCCGACTAATGCAAGAGGAGGGGAGGAAAATTTCGTTCTTAGGGTATTATGGGTTAGTATATATAGGATACAAAATTCCCTAATTAGAGTTTTTTTCTTCTTTGATCAGCCGAATACTCCAAGAGGGAGTAAAATTTCGTTCTTAGGGTCCCTTTTATTATATATATATATATATATATATATATATATATATATATATATATATATATATATATATATATATTATTAATTACATATTTACTAACATTACCTTAAGTTTTTATAAAAATCTAAGCTTATTTGCGCATACCTTTTTGCGTAAACGCAATTTACTAGACTTTTAAAAATAAATAACTTTTCATTTTTATTTAACCTAAATTTCCAAAAATAGAAATTTACATTTTTCTTAACCTAACTTCTAAAACCTAAACATTCCTTAAATCACTAACATAAAAATACGTATACGTAATAATACTTACAAAATTAACACGAAAACGCTTAAATCTCTAAATCATTTTCTTGTCACCCAAAAGTGAACGAAATGAATTCAATCAATTTCACCACCATTCCAATCTCATTGAGATGATCACACTCAATAGATTGATTACCAATTTCCCACATAATCCACATAAACTCATATAAACACATAAACCATACATTACAACAGATACATAAGTCAACACTAATGGTTTGACTAACCTGCTCAAGTCATGGTTGTTACAATTCATATAGACCTCCTTATCCAATTCACCATTCAAGAATGTTGTCTTCACATCCATCTGATGAATAATCAGATTGTGAATTGATGCCAAAGCAATCAACAACCTTATAGTACTGATACATGCTACTAGAGCATAAGTATTAAAATAGAGCATAAGTATTAAAAGTAGCCTTTAACTTTTCTATAGATTCATTTACCTTCATTTTATTTTTGAAAATCTATTTGAAACCCATAGATTTGCATCCTAATGGTAGATCAGTCAACACCCAAGTGTCATTGCCCATGATGGAATCCATCTCATCATTTATTACTTCTTTTAAGAAAGCAACTTCATTGCCTCATTAAATATTTTTGGTTCATCCTCAACATTAAAGCAATAGGAGTGTTGTTTAGAGACCTCATCTATTTTACCTTCAATTAAGTATAATTATAATTCAGGTCTAAATGACCTTGGAGTCATACGCCTGTTACTTCTTCGAAGTTCAGGTTCAGGTGGCTGGACCAAAATCTCATCAACGGCCTCTTCAGTCACCCCTGAAGGCACTTCATCTGAGACCTATGCTAAACCAATATCTTCAGTTCCATTTACCAAGTTCTTGTTCTTGTTTTAGGCACACATCAAGAACCCTTCGTTTCTAAGTGTTTGGGTTTGTTGTCTCTATTTTTCATACAGGTTATGCTATCTTATTTATAGGACAGATTACTTAAAATCCTAGTAAATGGAATTATGAGATATTAACGGCCCATTAATATCTCCATAATTATGGAATAGTGGTTACACGACCAATTAAACGTGGTCATTGATGCAGTAATAACTCTCACTTAAATAGTACAAAGCCGTTACAAGTATTTAAATTCATTCCTGCTAAGTCTTCTTTCAAGAACACTCATCAGCTACCTAACTGAAGAGCATACAAGCTGAAGTATCCAAGCTGAAAAGACTCCCTGATGAGTTAACCCGCTGATGGTGTCCTTCAGCTTACTACTCAGGGAGTACAAAGCTGAAGCCATCAGACTGATGAACATTATTCAGTTCAGAGTGTTAACTCGCTGAACATCATCAGCGACCTGAATTCTATTTTACCACTATCAGAGTCAGGGCACTACTACAAAAAAACATAATAGAGCCATGTTAGAAAGCCTCATAAAGCCCGGTTTTACATAGGGGCTTATAGGGGGGAGGGACTTTATGTGCAAAGCAAATAGAGCCCGGTTTTAAAAACAGGCTCTATGTGATTTTATATTAATAAAAAAATACAATAGAGCCCTGTTTTCTATTAAGAAACATGGCTCTATCTGGAAAAAAATGAAAAAATGCTACTATGCCATATTTCAAGCTATTTGGTTGCTATATCGTATGAACCAAATCAACAATTTCTTCAGTTTTTTATCTCTCAAACCATTCCCATATGCATCTGCAACAACAAGTGGTATACCAAAATTAATATTTATTTTTAGAAACAGTCACAAGTACTAAAGTGTACCTTTGGAGCCAAAGTAGTAGCAAGTCATCTTGTTCTTTAGCTTTCGTTGTGACTGAGCCATCAAATATAGAGATAATGTCTTGCAGCAACACTTGTGCTACCAATACATGTCTCCACGGTTATAGTAGTCATATCCGCTCCCGGAATGTACAAGTACCCTTGATGCTTGAGCCTCATCCATTACTACATCCTAATTATTCCCTACTAAGATACTCATAGATGATCCATAAAGTTCAAACTTCGTCCTCCTTCTTTTCCAATATGTCAATCTACCCATGAAGCTTTCCTGGTGAACTATTCTCTTGCTTTGAACGTCTCACTTTAGGCTGCCAAAAATATCATTCCTCTCTAATCTCATAATGATATGATCATATAGACATATCGCTCGAACACGTCTAGGTTTCACTCGTTCCTTCCTACTTAACGCATCAGTCACCACATTTGCCTTACCTGGATGGTAGCGAATTTCATACTCATACTCACTATACAATTTAATCCATAAGGTACTAACCATCATCTGCCCTCTTTTCCATTTGTTGGTCCAGGTCACGCAGCATTTCTGCTGGCGCGTTCTCTACCTTGGACGTCTCACTTGAAGTAGCCAATATCTTGTCCTTAACACTTGACTGGATAGTCATGGACATTGCTCTTACTCGTCTTAGTTTCACTCTCCATTTCTTCTCAACGCATCAACCACTACATTCGATTAATCGAAGCGTCACACAAATCATTCCTCAAAGTCTAGAAAGCCTCTTTTCGTTCTGCACCCTACTCATACTTCTGATCCCTCTCAGTTAGGGAAGTAATGGGTTTAACAATCTTTGAAAAGTTTACGATGAAACATAGGTAGGTAACCTGTAAATCCTAAGAATAATCATATCTCGGATGGTGTCATAGGTACTTCCTAATTCTTCACTGCCTCACACTAGTAACCTTAGCATACAACTTCTCCTTCCTCAGTAATTCCAACTCTAACTTCAAATGAACTCCATGCTCCTCTTCTTAACAAACAACACTGGTGCATCCCCACGAAAAATGACTAGGTCGTATGAAACCCTTGTCTTGCAACTCTCGAAGTTGTTCAGACAATTCTTGCATTTCCAAGGGTGCTAGACGATATGGAGACTTCACAACTGGCGTCGCTCCAGGAACTAAGTCTACGCGGAACTCAACTTGTCATTGCGGTGGTCATTGACAAGTCTTCCAGAAACACGTCAATAAAGTCTCGTACGACGGAAATACCACTCAATTTCAGTTCATCTACCTTTGCGTTCATTTAGGTTTTCACGACTCCTTGGGTCGTTTCACATGACCAGTAGTTATTCATCACTTCCAATGTATCTAACCACCTTCTCATAACATACTATCCCAAACTTCCTCTTGGACAACCGGTCCATTCCCACAAGCACATCAAAGCTTCCACGACTCAACGGTATCAACAAACTCCAAGGGTTACGAATATAACTCGAACGGGATAACAAAACGTATAACGAGTCTAAGGCTAGACATGATATAGAGATTACACATATGCAATAGAAGTAGTATCAAATGACATAAGAATCTTGAAAGAAAGGATACGTATATGCACCGGATTGTATAATGCAACGAAAGAAAATCAACAGACGTACCTCGACAAATGAACACATAAAAAATTTTCAATACGAAAGACGGAAATTCTTTATACAAATTATCGACTTTACTCGATAAGCACCAAATAAATAATGTTTTTATAAAATCAATTTTAATTAGAAAAGTCCTTTAGTAAAAAAATCATTTAAATAATAATCATAATTGTCTTAAATATAATCTTTGAAAAATTCATTTTGGTTGTCATAAAAAAATCTAGAGATGGTTATCTAATGGTGTATCGTACCTTACCACTATGAATCACTTTAAACCAGCTTTTTATAATAAAATAAAATTTATTAAACCACTTAAAAATTTCATCTCTATTTGTATTAAACCGTTTAAACATATTTTTTTTCAAAGCTCTTTTAAAATTATTTTTTCAAACACTCACACATTAACTTTCAATAGAGTTTTTTATAATTACGACATCAATATGAAATATGTTACACAAACAAAAGATACCCATAATACCAACAGGATCGTAAAAAATCACCTTAAGACTCTAACACAATTCTATTATTGAAAATGAAAGAACATACTGGAACCATTATATCAAAATAAAATCAAACGCACTAGCCATACAAGAAAACTCATGCAAGCGGTTCACGTACCCAAAAAGAAAACGTTCAAGTCTTATCCAAAATATCGATCAAAGAGCAAACCTTTAAAAGCATCGATACTAACACGTCGCTACGGGTTACGAAAACAAGGGTATAACAAGATGGGAGTATGATCTTCTACACTAATAAGTTGGAACAATTAGTGCTTTAAAAGAGTAAACATTTGATACTCCATACGAGTAATCAATACAAATGAAGATACTAACGAACACGGCTATATCGAACAAGCAGATTTCGAACAACATTATACATCAAGACGTCGAATGGAAAATCAGGTATCATATAACAAAGTACGATGAAGGGCTGCTAAGCTTAGAACATAGGAAATGACCGAACAAACAAACCTGAGCCAACAGAGCAACCTTCTATAATAGCAATATAGGTTATCACAAATACTTGATAGAAGGGAAAATTCTATCGATATACTCAAACTTATCATATCCTTCAATTAAGGTAGAGAATAATTCTCTACTCTACCACCATCCTTCTCATGAATACACAATATATAAAAAAATTATTTTACACTACCACCTTACTTCAAACACAAATCAATAATGCAATCAGTGTCACAAAGTCTACGTGTGTGATGCCTTTATTAATTTATGTTGGTCACCATCATTATATGTGCCTTTTTCACACGTATAATTACTCCACAGATCACCAATAGTAATAATAATTCATCATAAGCACATATTCCACATGCACATCTTTAAACCACTCCAACTTAACACATAAAGGATGCTTAATCAAGCATAGACTACTTTCTTTATATCAAATAGACGAAAACGACAATAAAGGAACAAAGTCTCGCAACGATTCCAAAATCAAAATTATCAAAAGAAATAATCAATAACAACTGGACGGGGTAAAGGACGGATAAACTTATGCTGGGCCTCGCTTGGGTTTGACTTTGCCTCTGCAAGAATCACCCGACTCCGCGGGTCCAGCCCTATTATGCGCATCAGACAAACGATCAACTATCCTATCTCCTTCGGTTTCACAAGAGGCTCCTTATAATGCTTAAGTCCAGTTGGGAAAACGGTTCCCCAACGAGACTTCTTACGGGTAAGGGAAAAACATAGCTAAAATACTAATAAAATAATACATATTATATCAAATAATGGTAGACAAAATAACTAAATGAAAACATTAGCAAAATATAAAAATATATAAGCTATGCAAAAATAGAGGGGAAGCATAGTAGTTATAGCATTAAACACCTAAGCCCTAAATGCATCTACATGAAGGACTCCTAGGATATAGTCTAGGCTCAATCACCTACTTCTCTATAAACAATAGCTCCGATACCAATCTATCACACCCTGCCAAGGCGGAAACGCAGGCTCGGTAAACAGATATGGATAACATCAACAACACATGGTGTCTATATAGAGAATACTAAAATGAAAACTAAAGTAAAGCAAAGACACAAAGTGTCATAACAATACCAAAAACCTAATGGTGTCTTTTTTAATGAGAAGATGTCTCGTAATTAAATGACATGAAAACCATAATCATAACAATTCATGCAAACGCATTTATTCAAACAGAAAGCAAAAAGAAAATCCAAGATCTACGGTCTTTCTCTAGCCACTTCGCCATTATCTTAGCACCATTAAGCTCACCTGAATAATGATGCTTAAAATGTCAATAAGTTGAGCTGAATTGTAGGTTTTAGACATACAACAAATATCCAAAATAAACTTTTCAATTAGCTTGCTGCAATGTACCAAAATAGTTCCCTGGCAAACAATTAACAACAAGACACTAACGTGCCCAACGATCCACATTCATATTCTACCTATATTATGTGCGTACATGGCCTCTCATATTAGCTCGCACAGTCTTTACCACAGTCACACTCGTTTTGCATTGGGATCCTCAATACAAACATATTCATATCGAACACACGGGACGATACGTGCCCGATCTAATACACATAAATACAGCAAGCTTAAAAAATTTTAACAATACATCATGGACAAGCATCTTTCTCCCTAAACATAACATAGAGAAAAAGGGGCTATGAAACTCACCTTTGCTTAGCTATCCAAAAGATTCTAACAAAAAGCTTCACAAACAACTAGTACAAATCTAAACAACAAAATAACGCGTGTTACTCGCTACTAAACCAAGAGCTTAATGCACATGTAGCAATCATATGATCGATGTCTAAGGTGTTCTATTAACCCCATGGGTCCCCCGACACCATGCCCAACTTTAACCACTTCATTACCAAGTTTCACTAGTTAGTCACAATTCGTTCAAAACTGCAGAATTTTAACGCGACTTAACGTACTCAAAACCCTTACTTACTGACCTCCATAATTCAGACCAAAAATCAACTATGTTCATTAATAGTATATTAACTACCTTATGATTCCCAAGAGTCAATTACATGCACAAGTACTCCTAAGAAAATCAAACTTCAAAGCTGTCCCAATTCGGATCTGTTTGCACACAAAAAAGTTTGGATCTAAAAAGCATACTTAGACTCCAAATTAGAAGATCTCCTTTGGGCGATTTCGAATAGACACATAGAACTAAACTCCTGTGGAAGGGATAAGCTAAATTCGAATTTTATATGGGGTTTTTACACCTCGTAATCTGCCCTAAATCAGATCCGTATTTACTGTTTTGACCACTTTTCTCGTAACCAACATTTGAATGACTTACCGACCTTAAAAACTTACGAGGCCAGATGTTCTAGAAACTAGACTCTCTGAGCTACATTATAGACACCGGAAACTTGACAAAAGCTATTACCATCATCGAGATAACAGCCAAACAACACAGACCTAAATTCTGCCCTAATCTAAATCATGTTCTAACGGGATCAAAACCCTAACGAATACACCCATATGATCATAATTAAACCCTAATCATTCTAACATCATTAAATATCATTAATATTCTAAATTTTATGAAACCCTAGAATCCATCATTTATTTTGTTACATGATTACATTAAACTAACTAGGATTGAGTGTACTTACCTTGATTACTAGGTCCTAACATCAATTCTTGGCTAGCTCTTGATCAAGATTCTTGGTTTCATTCGTTGAACATGACCTAAAAAGCTGCCATAACCTAAATCATGAATTAACGCGAATCTAACCCTAACGTTTACATTATTATGATCCTAATTAAGCCACAAACATCCCCACATGCTCTAATTATAATTAATTTCAGAATTTTATAAACCCTAGTGATCCATCAAATCATTGTTACATTAAATAAGCAATCAAACTAGGTTAGATCATTAAATTTACTTGATCCTAAACACAATCTTCTTGTAAACCTTGCCAAAAGTTACGACTCCTTGATTCTAGAGGGAAGAATTTATGGCTCAAGGGATGGAATTAGAGAGCAATGAATGGAACTAAAAGTGTTTTAGGGTTCTATAAATATAGGGATAATGATTTACAAAGTCCTAATCTAACTCAAAGTGTGATAGAAAACAAAACAAAAAAACATATTTTTTTTTTCTCTTTTTTAATCAAAAAGTCGGCCCCCTTAAATATAGATATATCTATCGATATAATAAATATATATAAATATAAATATATATATATATATATATAATATATAGATATGTATGCGTTTATAGATTTTATTAATTTAATAATTAACTAATTTACTTCATTACCTTAAGTTTTATAATAAAAACCTAAAATCTATTTGATTAAACCTTTTTACTTAAACGCTACTTACTAAACTTTCTAAATATAACTTTCATTTCACCAAACCACTTTCTATTTTTAGAAAGTTTGCTACAAACTTCTATATTTTACTCACATGCTTCCTTTCCAATAACTTATACTTCTTATAAACGATTAACTCTTAAAAACCAAGAATTGACGTAGCAATGCATGCAACACGTCTTCCATTTCCATTATCACCACATGTGAACAAATAGAATACTTAACACCAAACTCATATGCACACAAAATAAGATAATCATTTACCTCTAAAATGACATCATGAACATATGTAAACCACTTCAACATACATATAGAACATATAGCACGCAAGAAACATACAAAATGGATACTTAGCCATTTCTAAAGGTATAAACTAACCTGCTCAAATCACGGTTGTCAAAGTGGAAAGAGAGCCCGAGGTAACAAAGGATCCGGTACAACCAAGTACCGAAAAAGTCCAACCTCCGGATGTCCCAACTCAAGCACCAACTTCTGAGCCCGTTAACGTTCCTAAGCCTAAACCAAATTTACCTTATCCTTCGAGACTCAACAACCAAAAGCTCCAAGAAAGAGACGACCATCAAATGATGAAGTTTCTTCAAATCTTTCAAAGCTGACACTTCGATCTTAGCTTCACGGATGCTTTACTCTACATGCCCAAATTCGCTTCCACATTCAAGAATCTTCTTAGCAATAAGGAGAAGTTATTTGAATTAGCCAATACACCGGCGAATGAGAATTGTTTGGCAGTTATCCTAAAGAAGCTACCCAAAAAACTGGGAGACCTCGGTAAATTCCCCATTCCATGTAATTTTCCAGAGATAGTTGAATGCTTAGCCTTGGCCGATCTTGATGCAATCATCAACTTGATGCCCCTCTCCGTATGGAGGAAGCTTTTACTTCCCGAACTTACTCCTACTCAAATGATTCTTGAGCTTGCGGACCAGTCTACTACTAGACCAACCGGCATTGCCGAAGACGTCTTTGTGAGAGTAGTAAAGTTCCATTTTCTGGCAGACTTTGTAGTCGTTGATTATGTTTTCGATCCTTGAGTTCCCTTAATTCTCGGGAGACCCTTTTTGAGGATGGCACTAGCTTTGATTGATGTTTACGGTGAAGAATTAACTCTCTGAGTGAGTGATGAAGCCATAACATTCAAAGTTGGTAACACTTCAAGATACTCCTACAATGATG
>BQNB010160623.1:0-14777 GCA_026074375.1 Tanacetum coccineum | reverse complement strand
ATTTGCCTATCGTCGCATGCCTTTTGGGCAATGCAATGCACCCGGCAAGTTCCAACGATGTATGATGGCAATCTTCTATGACATGATCGAAAAAACGATGGAAGTGTTTGTTGACGTTATCGCCAAGCTCCCTCACCCGACTACTGTGAAAGGTGTCTGTAGTTTTCTTGGGCATGCCGGTTTTTATCGACGTTTCATACACGACTTCTCAAAAATAGCCTGCCCAATGACTCACCTGCGTGAAAAAGAGACTCAATTTTTCTTCTCAAAAGAGTGTATCGAATCCTTTAATACACTTAAAAGAAAATTGACCGAGGCTCCAATTTTGATTGCTCCCGACTGGGACTTGCCTTTCGAACTTATGTCCGATGCAAGCGACTTTGCAATTGGGGCAGTCCTATGGCAACGAAAAAAGAAGCTTTTCCAACCAATTCACTATGCCAGCAAAACCATGACCGAAGCTCAAGCACACTACACTACGACTGAAAATGAATTGCTTACCGTAGTGTACGCTTTTGAGAAATTCCGATCATATCTGGTTTTGTCCAAGAGCATAGTGTATACCGACTAATCTGCTATAAAGTATCTCTTCACTAAAAAGGATGCTAAGCCAAGACTAATGTCGTGGATCCTTGTGCTCTAAGAATTCGATGTTATCATCCGAGATAAAAAAGGAGCAGAGAATCTGGCCGCCGATCATCTTTCCAGACTTGAGAACCCTCATCAAGATAAACTCGAGAACAAGGAAATCACAGAAACATTTCCTCTCGAAACTCTTGGATCAGTTGCTCTTCGTGTTGATAGTACCCCATGGTTTGCAGACTTCGCAAACTACCATGCGGGGAACTTCATTGTCAAGGGAATGTCATCCCAGCAGAAAAACAAGTTTTTCAAAGATGTCAAACACTACTTCTGGGATGACCCTTTCTTGTTCAAAATCTGTGCGGATCAAGTGATCCGGCGGTGTGTGCACGGCAAAGAAGCTCTCGACATTCTCGAAGCTTGCCACAATGGACCCACCGGGGGACATCACGGTGCAAATCTCACCGCCAAAAAGGTCTTTGATGCCGGATTCTTTTGGCCTACAATTTACAAAGATGCACACGAGTTGGTTAAAAATTGCGACTCGTGCCAACGACAAGGAAAAATTTCACAAAGGGATGAGATGCCTCAAAATTCCATCCAAGTTTGTGAAATCTTTGACGTTTGGGGCATAGACTTCATGGGACCATTCCCATCATCAAAAGGAAACAAATACATACTTGTGGCTGTCGATTACCTGTCAAAATGGGTTGAAGCGAAAGCGCTCCCCACCAACGACGCCCGAGTTGTTTGCAAATTTCTTAAATCTCTCTTTGCCAGATTCGGTGCCCCTCGTGCCATCATCAGTGATCGCGGAACCAATTTTGCAATGACCAATTTTCAAAAGTCATGCTTAAATTCGAGTCATCATCGTCTCTCCACGCGTATCATCCACAAACAAGTGGACAAGTTGAGGTATCCAATCATGGTTTGAAAAGAATTCTTGAAAGAACAGTGGGGCGAAAAACCGTGCCTCTTGGTCGGACAAACTGGATGACGCTCTCTGGGCCTTCCGTAAGCTTACAAAAACACCCATAGGCTCTTCGTACAAGCTTGTATATGGAACGCTCGGCATGTAATCTTACCGATTGAGTTGGAGCACAAAGCTTACTAGGCCTTAGCATACAAACTTTTGATAACAATACCGCGGGTGATCACAAAAAGTTTCAGCTCATGAGTCTTAATGAACTTCGTGATCATGCTTATGAAAATTCTTTGATTTACAAGGAGAAAACAAAGAGAATCCATGACTCCAAGATCAAAAATCGCGTTTCAACGTCGCGTGACTCGAGTCTCATCTTTAATCTTAGATTAAAGATTTTCTCAGGCAAGCTTAAGACCCGCTGGATTGGACCATTCACTGTAACCCAAGTTTTTCCATATGGCACTGTCGAGTTATCCCAAAACTCCGGGCCAAATTTCAAAGTGAATGGTCACCGTTTGAAGCACTACTTTGGAGGGGATGTACCAACCGAGGTAGTCTCAAATCTCCAGACGTTCCCCATAGACCAATAAATTCAGGGACGGGTCAAGCATAGCGACCTTAAACAAGCGGGAGGCACCCCATGCTTATCAGTAGTAGTAATGAATAAGTGTTTTTGTGTGAGGAGGCTTACCTCTTCCATTACCCGTGTTTTGTGTTTTGTGTGTTTTGTGTTGTATGTCCATGATTTCCTGGATTGTGAAGACTCTCATGCTCGCAGTTTTACCCTTCATCCATAAGAGTTTCACATCCTCAGCTTCATTTGGGAATCCAAATCCTTATTCTATCGACTAATGTTTTATCTTTTGAGCACTACTTATTAACGGCCTTAGATTTACGTAGGTACCCCTTTTAAAACATCGAGGACGATGTTTAGTTCTAGTATGGGGGGGAATCTTCAATTTGATTTTGCCTGCAGCCGTTGTTATCACGTAATCCCGTTTTTACCACCAAAATTTCAAAAAAAAATGAAATAAGTGTTTTGTCACAGTTTCGACTTTCCCAATGGGTAGAATGAGAATAAATTTTGACTCGATCGGGCGTGTTGAGCCCTAGCTTTGTTCCTTAACCATTTAATAAATGAAAGTTTATTAGGCTAAGCATTCTTGGCTCCTTTTATTAGGGGTTTTAAATTTGCGGAAGAACGGAAATGATAGTGGTCATTACAAAGTTAGGATTGCTAAGCAAGGATTATTTGGAATCTTAAGAGCTTATAGGTTATACTTGTCGCTTTTTCTCCCAAAAAGCTCTTAACCTGACTAATAAACGTGCTTAATTCGGAAACGAAAATATTCATCTTAGTTCAGCTTTATACTTGAGTTTCTAAAACGAAATTTTCTCTATTATGGAAAATATGTTGCAAAATGAAAAAAAAATGAAAAAAATGATGAAAAAATGAAAAAAAATAAATAAATAATGAAAAATATAAACTATGGGCTGATAAGGTTTACGGCATCTTGTCGGAGGCGTAGCCGATGTTGCAGTCTTCAAAACAAGGCCCATAGTGAGATAATAAATGCCAAAGTGCATTCGTAAGTGTTATCAATAAGAAACCGTCATCAGACTAAGTCACTACATCTTGTCGGAGGCGTGGCCGATGTTGTAGTCATGTAAATGATGACGGTAGTATAGTATATAGCAATAAATAAAAATTTAATGGTTAAGATTTCTTTTTCTAACTCAAGTATAATTTTGAACTAAGAATAACTTGCTTTAAGACTTCAAAAGTTGTTGGTTGCCGTCGGTAGATTATTTCGATTAAGTATTCTCCGTGGGGTGTCAAAAACCTGGGCACTTAGCTGATGAGGCTGGGACGTTCCAAGAAGAAAGGTCGTTACATGGAATAATCGCACCAATGAGATCATTAAATTTTTGATGTTTGCGTGCTTTGAGTAGTATTGTTTATTTAGCGGTAAATCTAAGAAATTCGGCCTAAAAGGGTGGAGTATCCCGCTATTACATTGCGAACATTCTCCTGTGGGGTCTCAACCTGATAACCTAAGTCGAACTCGGCTGGGATCTATCGAGAATATGCTGGTTGGTGGGTGATCTAGTCTTTTCCCCAGATTTCTTCAGAAATATCGTTATGCACATAAACTATACTACTTTCTAAAATTGTCGATCTAAATTTAACTTAAAATTAAGCACAATCACTCTAATTGAATAATTGTTGGGAGCGAAAAGTTGACAAGTCATAGTTATAAGTAGTGTTAGCATCTTTACTTGTACTTAACGGTGATTTCGTTTTTACGCTTAGCTTGGGACTAGTGAAAAATCGAGGACGATGAATTTATCCGTCAGGACATCCATAGATTATTCTATGGGCGCTTCTCATTCTATGATCCCAGTGTTTATAAAATAAGGAAGTCAAACATGTTAGTTATTTAAGAAATGAAAAGGAAAAAATCCAAAAATTAGGGATAGTTAGTGTACATATAAAAAATGGTGAAAACGGGACTTGTCGAAGCTATTGATTCTTTAGTTCCCCTTGACGAACACTTAGCTACTTTTTGAGGTTATTAGTCGAGGGGGATTAAGATTCTTGGTTTCTTGAGTGTTTACTTCATAACATTGCGTGAGGACACGGCAATATCTTAGTATGGGGGATTTTGGTATATGCTTAATCACACATACCATTTTCCATTAAAAACGGACTTAAATGACTAAAAACGTACCAAAAATACATTGTATTTGTATGTTTTGCATTTGTATTGTGCAGGAAACGGATATTCAACAAAAGGACGAAAAACAAAGCCAAAAACAACAAAACCAAGCACGGAATGGAAAAGACAAAGTCAAATCGAAGCCAAAGTCAGTCAAAGTCAAAAAGTCAACAGGAAAGTCAACCCCGACAAAGTCAAAAGTCAACCAAATGAAGAAAATACAACTTGAGGGACTAAAATTGCCAAACCTCAAGTTGTATTACGAGAATAAAAGACAAGGGCTGAAATTGCATACCGGGTGAAGTACAACTTTAGGGGCCAGTTCTGCCAAACCCCTAAAGTTGTATCATAAAAGGGCGAAGTTTGCAATGAAGTTATATGAGATGAGGGGCCAAAGCTGCCAACTTACCAAAAATCATTTTTTCCCGCCCAAACAAACCCAAGAAACAACTCACGGGTTCCCTTCACCTTCTTTTACCCTACAAACTATTCAAACCCTGGATAAAACATTTCCCCCTCCTCCACTATCTCCCCCCAGCTTTATAATTGCCATGTTGGCAATCCTTCACCACTTTCCAAGCTTTTCGATGGCTGTGATTGACTCAAAAAGAAACACAAGAAGATTGGATGGCTGAGATTGCTTTTATCAAGTCCCTCACACAACAAAAACACCTAGTGAAGCTCTCACAAAAGAAGCACAGGTGAGAAGACCAAGAAGAGAAGACTTCGGCTATAAATAGAGCCTTTTGTAAGCCTTGAAGGCATCTTAGATAATCTTAGCTTAATTTTTCATACAACTTAGCTTATTTCTAGTTTTTAAAAGTCATTTACAGCTTTTTCTTTCAGCTTTGTAACCCTTTCAAGTTTTAATGCAAATTTGAGGTTTTAAGTCAATTTACAATTCCAAGTGTTAAGCTTCTTAATTGTGGTGTTTTGTGTTCAAAAAGCTCTCAATACAGCTTATTTATAAGCTGCTTTAATTAAGTAAACTTAAGAAGTTAATTAGTTAAGAAAAAAAATCAAAATAAAAATCCACACTCAAATATACCACAGCTTATGGATGATGAGCCAGTTCTGGATGGGCTTATGGACTCTCACTAGCTTGTTTTATACAAGCTAGAGCTTGTAGACTCTTTGTTTAACCCTGTTTTGAGCAAGGGAGTTGTAAGTTTTTATTTTGCTTATTTTGCTTATTTACTGTAGAACTGCTTATTAGTGTTTATTTGTTACCTATATTTGCTTATTTATGCTTTATCATGATGTTTAGTGCTTATCTTGCTTAGTTGTTGGTTTAAAAACAGTTTGTGTCATTTTCTAAGTTAGTACTGGTAGTTAAAACTGTTAGACTGATTTAGCTTATTTAAGTGCTTATTATTGATTGAAGTCGGCTTATAAGTGTCTTATTTTGTTATTTGATAATCTGTTTTTAACAAACTAGGATCAAATCAGCTTAAAATAAAAAGAAAAATGATTTTTGAAAACTATAAGGGGTGTTTGGAACAAGCAGTACTAACCCATAGTTAGTACTGCTGGCTAGTTCTATTTTGGATTTTTAAAGCTACCAGTTACTAACTCAAACAACAGTACTAACTCCAAGTTAGAACTGGTATTAACAACTTTATACAGTTGTTCTTATAGCTTATTAGTATCATTTTCTGATTATTTAAGAATTCCTTCCTTTTTTTAGAGTAATTAAACCCATTTTCCTTTACTTCTTTAGTAGAGTCTTACGTTAAAGCTTATTTCACCTTTTCAAAGCAATTTCGAATAGTTTATCAGTTTGTAGCTTTTAGTTATATCCATTTTGGTTTATGCTAGTTCTATTCTATGCCTGAAGCTTTTTTAGGGTAATAGAATATCTATTTTAACCTATTTGCTTATTCTTTTCATGTGTTTTGTTTAAAGCCTAGCAGAACTAACTCAAAGCACATACTAACTCAAGTAGTACTGAAAGTTAATACTGTTAGTAACTGTTTTAGTACTGCTATTCTCATATGCTTAACTTAGTTTAATTGCTTGCTGAAATTTGCTTATTTAGAGTTAGTCTAGCTTATTTGGTTTGTCTTAAGCTTATTTGAGCTTATTTGTGTCTTAGTATAAAAGTTTAAGTGTTTTTTTCCCATTCCAACCTTTACGCCTGCTCTATTTTATTTTCCTCGCTATCTTTTTCTGCATTTGCTTATTAAGTTTAGTGCCCAATCATATCCTTGTCATATTCAAACATCGATTATCAATTCGTCATTCGATTTTCCATTCAAGCCTCGTTGGGACATAACGACCCAGAAATACTCTATACTATTTCTGGTTTCATTGATTTCGAGGATTTTGATCCTTGTTATATATTTATATTTATTTATATATAAAAAGGAGTAAGATCACGCGAGTTAGCATAAGGTCTCACCTTAACTAACTTGATTAAGTCGTCCAAACAAGAACATTATTATAATAGCACTTAACGTCTCACTTATAAATGTATTATATCACCTTGTGTTACAAAAGCATGAATAGTCTCACTAATCATGGACAGTAAGTGCAAAGTGTTTTTCTCTAGATGGTTGGGCAAAAAGACTTGGTTTGAAAGTAATAGATTTTTTATCGTGCAAAACCATTACAAAGACATGCCACATCTTTGTACATGAATTTTCTAAAACTAAAATTATAAAAACACATTAAGTACTATAAATCTAGTCTAATCATGGAAGATTTTAATATCGATGTAAGACGAATCCACTTTTTGACTTTTTGCATTAGGATAATCATAATAACAATCTAATTTCCGATAATTATTATTCATGTTTATATTTGTTTTTTTTTTCGAAAAACCCTTGCTTTGATGTACAATACATAAAGATATATCAAAAGCAAACAAAAAACATAAACAACTAAAAACAAAATAACCTATAACCGACATTAATCACAACCACATCATTCCAATTGATGATAACCTAAAATCGAACGTGATTGTAAATTAAAAACACATAGCATAAAACTGCAAAACAATTTAAATTGATTCTTCAGGTTATGTCAGAAGTGTAGCTAGATCCATCCGAGCTTATCTCAAAACTACAAATTGTAAGATCTACAAGTCGTGACCAACACCCCAAAAATTTCAAATTTTTCGATACGATGAATTTATAATGAATATTGAATACTAACAGTTCATAACACTTACGAAAAAACATAAAATTTCCTCTAATACACATCAAGATCCGATTTTTATCATCAATTATGCATGTTTAACACTTAACAATTTATTATACAATCATATATCATATATCATACGTCATCATCCATGGTAATTAGCATTTAATAAAGCGAGAAGATTCATATTAACAATTAATACATACCGAAATTAACATTTAATCTACATAATCATCAAATAAAAATTGCATACATATTAGGGTTGTGTCCTAATGAATATTATTTAACCCTAATTAGGTTTTAATGAACACAAATCATCAATAAAAATTACGACAACATCAAAACCTAGCAATTTTTAACGTTCTTGATAACAATTATGTAATTTATAGATCTATATGACCGCCCTATACCCACTGTGGAATTAATTAGACATTAAGGTCATTATTAACTATAATAAATACGAGCAACGCATCAAAGACTAGCATGTAAGATCATTCACATAGACATATAATTACATAATAAAAATAAAAAGAAAATGTACCTTTAGCAAATCTTGAATTAATAAATCCAAGAACAATAGAAGATCAAAGTATTAATCTCTCTTTGATTCCGCTACACAGGTTTGTTTTAGCGATTAAGTAGAATCGATTTCTTTATAAACAATAAGCAAAACAAAAAACAACTACTTTAAGTTGATTAATCAAATCGTTATTCCTACTTGGTTGGGTTTGAGCCGATTGACTCAACAAAGAGAAGGAAAGAAAAAGCAGTTTACTTTTAAAAGGTTTCACCAAAAAAGAAATCAACAATGAGCCATTGATCTTGTTTATATAGGCATGGAGAATTTGTTATAAGAAAACAAATTCCCACCTCCTCTTGTTGAGGTATCCCCAAACACAAGCCCACAACCCAAGCCAAAACTTTCCTTTTCTCATTATTTAACATTAAGTCCTTTATGTTAACATTTAACGACCGTTAAATAAATTTTGTTAAGTAACTAATTAATTAAAGACCGTTATGTTATTATTTACACAATTAATATAAATTAATTAATTATATTTATTGAATCCAAACGCTATCGTGTGCGTCTCCAAAGGCCCGAGTCGCATTCCGAACATATATTATTTACGTGTACAATCTTTCAATAAGTGGACAATGTAGTCGCTAAAAACAGACTTTCAAAAACATCTGTCGCCTATCGTGGCTAAAGGTATTTAGCAACTACCGGTTCCACTTTAGGCGACTTTAGTCATTGACTTACTTTGATTGACTTTAACCTTTTAAATTTTTTTTTGGTAAAAGATTTTTCCGATAAATTTATTACTCCAAAAAACATTTAAGTACAATTAATGAGGATGAGTCCCACATCTTCGCCTGTTATGTAGGCAACCTACTTCTTTGAAGGAAGGTACACAAAGTGACTAGACTACAAATGGCTCACTAAATTCAAATAATCTATTTCTTCTTACGACCCCATAACTTGATATCCAAATTATCGCATGTAGATTGAACCTTGTTAGGAATTTCCTGGCCATCATACATATCATCATCATATGGGTCATAGTCGTAATCATCATTCTCATAAGTATCCTTCCATTGTTCCAACAAACTATTAGTGCCAAAGCCAACCCTCTCTAAAGCCAAAAAACTTGCCATTTCATTATCAACAGATATTAGGGTTCCGGTTGTATTAATCTGTTTTTGGCTATCTAAAACAGATAATGGTTAGTTTAATTATTGGCTTTGGACACAGATTGGGGATTGGATTCGACGGCATGGTTTAAAACCCCAATTATTTAGGGTTTTAATGTTTTTTAAATCTTGACTTGTCATACCGTTTGGTGTGGTTGAATTCCTTAATCTGTGTCTATGGGTAGTGAGGTTCCTCACAGGTTGCTGTTCTTGGTTCGTGGCTGATAGGATCATTTGCGTCCTTACTTCAAGACACCAAGTTAATGGTTGGATGTTATTGGGAAGGCGTGTGGCTCGTGCTTGCTGTATTGATTCAGCCGGGTGCACTTGGTAGCAGTCTTAAACTCTAACTATTTAGGGTTTGAGTTGGTTCGTTACTATTGATCTAAACATGGTTTGTTCATGTCGTTACTGGGCTGCAAACGTTTAATCGATACATATGGATGCTGGGCTTTGATGGAGCAGCTTGGTATATTGAAGTTAGCTATGAAGCTATTGGAAGTTAACTAAATTTGTCTAATGGATACATGAAGACGATTTGGAAGTTTTATGTTGGATACAAGGCTCAAGTTTTTGACTACCGGAGCTAAATTGGTTAGTTTAGTGATCAATACGTTATTCACATAAATAGTTGTATTAGGAAGTATGTTACTACTTTCTTTTTGGGATAAATTACATGTTTCGTCCCTGTGGTTTACCCAAAATTACATGTTTCATCCCTATTCGATTTTACTTACGAAGGTAATCCCTATTTTATCAAACATGTTTTATTGATAGTCCCTATTCTAGAAAATAGGGACTATTCGTGAAACAAATTTCAAACAAATTTATTACACAAGTGGTCCCTATTTTAAAAAATAGGGACCATCGATGCAATTAGTTTAAAAATTAGGGATTATTTATGTAATATAAATTGAATAGGGACGAAACATGTAATTTTGGCTAAACCACAAGGACGAAACATGTAATTTATTCTTCTTTTTGTTAGTTATAAGATTGGCTTGTCTTTCTTATGTAGGGCATTAGTTAGTAGCACTTTAGTGCTTGTGTGTGTCCATTTTAGACTGAAATAAGGGATTTCACCCTTATCCTTTTGTACTTCAACGTTTTTTGGTGTAATTCAATTTACCAAGGAAACCCTTTACCCAAAAAAATAGGTGCAACTTTATCCTCACTATCATGATCACCCAGATAATCAACCTTTTTAGAGGTTTACTCTCATCATCTACAAGTGTAACTTTCCCATCAATAATTAGTTTTTCAAACTTATCAATTTTACCAACAATGGGAGTAGTACTATACTACTATCTCCTACATTTCAGAACAAGGATCCACTAGAATTTGCCTCCTTACTAGCCAAATTTGAAGTCCCCCTATTTGTACCCAAATTGACATCATTTTCAACCGAATTAAGCACATCAAAAAGGTTTGAATGACTAACCTCTTTTCTAGACTCTACATCTTTCTTCTTATTACCACTAGTGTTGACATTGTTCTTTTTAGAAAGAGGTCTATAAACTTGTTTGATTGGTTTAAATCCCACCATAGGACCAACCGGAACACCTCTAGGAGCTTGACTAAGATTCTTCTAGTTCTTTGCCACATCCGAGCCTATATTCTTGGGACACTCATCCTATACATGGCCAAAAACCTTACAACACGCACACCTGGGAGGTTTTCACTCATACTTAACATGAATAGTACACGTATAGAAACCCTCCCCAATAAGTTTAGGCATAGCCACCATGATGGTATTCTTCGACTCCACATTGGCCTGAAGCTCAATCGTTGCTCTAGCATAGCTTGACCTACCCCATAATTGCATGCACATGTCAGATGTATAAGAGTCAAGCATTAAAGGAGTACCAAGTTTAGTAGCAATGGTACTCAAACCATCCTCGCTAAACGCCGTCACAGGGACACCATAGAGTTTAACCCAAACTCAAATATTACCAACATCTTCTTTTAATAAGTTCACATCTAGATTCTAATTTTTCAAAATAAGTGGATTATTACGAATAAACCACGAACCATTTTTAAGCATTGCATCTAAACCATCTATAAAGCTAAACTGGAAGGAGAATTACCCGGTAGACGAGTTAAGCATTTATTTAACCAGTCCATGTTTACCTCAAGTGTTCCTAACATTGTTAGCAACAACGGGGTAAGCCACCCGCTTTCCTAACAAGAAACCATATGTCGTATTAACAAACCTTTCGCTAATGGCTCTAATAGACTCCACCGGGACAACCACATCAACCCCGTTCTCGCCGTTGTAATTAAAGTACAAAAATTCACAATATTCCTACTCGGTTCACTAGTAACATTAGCATACAAAGTAGACATACCAGGAGTATTACCGACCGGAGTATGTCCCACCGTAGTACCATTGTTCGCAACATTATTGATAGTACCAACTTCATTCATGTTATCCTCATTCGCACTAGCAAGAGAGTGATTTCCATGTGCCTCAGATACGGTTAGAAACAATCACAAACCTGCATACACAACATTAGGAGTTCGAGTAGCATAATTACTAACCAACGCCTCATTGGCATGCTTACTAACCTTGACTGATTTATCCGCCATCAAACTTTGCTTTTCCTTTACACCCCTCCCAACCCCGCTCCTCTTCTGACTCAAAAACCCTTGCTTAATACCTAATGTCTTCAAAATCAACGCAACCAGTAGTAACTAATCTTCCAGCATTAACAACCAACCGCCCAAAACAAAGAACTTAATCAATCGGTATGAACCCTAAAAATTAGGGTTTGTAGACAAAAGACCAGGAAGTTACAACATAACATACCTCTTAGCAAACGAAATCAACAAGAAGACCGTTCAAATCAGATGCAACACGACAAGAATAATTAATGATAGGAAAGGACAATTGAAACCTTAAAAAAGAGATCAGGCGAAACCCTAAAAGTAACAAAACCATAAAACATCAAAACTAACCCTAAATCAAAATAAAAAATTGTTAAGGCAAAATACCAAAACTACATCGTTATAAGGATTATATATCAGAATTGATGTAGAGAACGAATTTGGAAAGAGTTAGGGATGTTGATGAGGTGTCATTTTATGCACTTTTTCAGGATCATTTAACCCTTTAAATCATACAAATATCTCTAAAATACGTACATAATCATTTCCTTTTGTGTTTTTAGCACTTGGATGGCTTTTGGAGGAAATACATGTAACTTGGGCTCATTTGGAGAAGAAACAGACAAGATTACAACTTTACATTATTATTGCTTACAGTGCATGAAGACGGTGTCAGGATTACTTGCGACGCCGTCTGGACTTCAAGGGGACGGCGTCAGGATTATTTGTGACGACGTCAGGATTGTATCCGACTTAATGAAACCCTAGAAGGCTCGACGAAGTAACGACGTCAGGAATTTGGTGACGCTGTCAGGATTATTTTCTTATAAATCCAAACTCAATTTTAGAGTTTTTAGAGATACATAAGAGGTGGAGTCGTAAAGTGACAAATTGTAGGCAGATTTTGAGAGTATTTTAGGGTTCCCCAGCCCTCTTTTATCATCTCTACTTGCATGATTCAATATAGTAAAGTTCTTCAATCTATAAATCTTTCAATATGTTTATGTGTTGTTGATTAATTGTTCTTCACTTATCATTAACATGCTTGGCTAGATCTATTAGTTTTTGTTTATGATTGCATGTGAATTAGTATATATATCTTGATAATATTGCTTCTTGTTGATGTGTGTGCGTGTTGGGCTCTTAAACACTAGCTACTTAATTGCTTGTGACGATGCCTAGAGTAACACGATTGTGTAGAAAGGATTCTATCGATAATAGTTTTCATACTACCTTACCCATCTATGGATGATCACCTTTTAAGGTATTTTAATGCACGTAATATAGTCTTAGGGGCGTTGTAATAATCTTCATACTACCTTGTGCATTGCCTTAACGAAATATTACATAGATGGCATTTTTGTGTAATTCGTCATGAATCGGGAAATACTTACACATTACATCACAAGTGTGACAAAGCAATAAAGTTAAGAGAAGCATACTAAGGATCATGCATGATTAAGTAAATACTTCTACTTTATCATACGATTTCCCACCAAATTAGTTTAGTTTAATTAGTTAAAATCAATCACCTACAAACCTGAGATTTACTTGCTTTTATAAAAATATAAAAATACAAAAATATTCTTCTTTTAAGCCTCTAGACCTTAGTTGTATTTAGTTTGATCCTTCTCAACCTATTCGCCAATAGAACGAAAACAACTCTCGATTCTTGCCTATACTACACTACAACGGTTAGGTACACTGCCTAGGGAGTTGTAAAACTTAGTGCATTTACAACGACCGCATCAAAGTTTTTGGCGCCGTTGTCGGGGAGTAGTTAGGTTTCGAGCTCTATTTAGCTTAGGTCTACTCGCTTGATTCCTATTAAGTAAGATTTTATTTTCTGTGAATTAGATTTCTTGTAGTCTATCTTTTCTTCGTGTAATTATTCATAAGTAACCGAGTCTTCACAATGGAAAACACAAACCTACCAGCATCACCCGATCCACCAACCTCGCTAGTAATGGAAAAGGTCTTTAAGCTTAACTCACTCCTCGAGTCATTGAATTTAGTTCCATCATCATCAGTCTCAAACGTCGTTTGTAAGAAGGAAAAAGATAGCGATGTAATGCTCATAGAATTAATAAAAAGGTATGATGATTCTAATGAAGAAGAGTTAGAGGAAAATGATAATTTAGGTAAAAAAGGATTAGGCGCAGAGTACTTTAAAAGTTTGATGTGTTTTTAGCAAGCTTTAAATTTATAATACTAGAAATACCAATTTTTACTAAAAATACAACACGGTCAAGTATACCCTTCCGTGTATAGTATAGCTTAGGTAAGTCCAGGTCATCTTAAGAGAATTGTAGTTTTCACAGTTTGTAATTAAGGTGCCAAGGCTAAAATGATTGCCACTTATCAAATTAACCTAAACGTGCATATATCGAATATTGTAACGAAAGAGATTAAAAGATTATTCAAGCAAGGAATTGAAGTATGTTTGTTTAGGCAATGATTACTAAGTTATAGGAGTGTTTAGGATAGTGTTTGCAAGTTTAAATAATAAAGATATCACAAGTTACAAATCCTTTCGGCCTTTAAATACAACGAGTGAATATATCAATTAATATCGACAAATCCTTTCGACCTTTATAAGTTATTTTAACCAATATATTAAGTTGAATGATTAAACACATATATAAAAGAACCCTTTCGGCCTATATTATTGTATAAAATATGTTTTACCAATTCAATAAACACATATCCAAACGCCCCATATCTAAGATCACATATTGCCCAAACAAACACAAGATGACTACTCCATGATCAAAGAAGTAACAAAACACATAACATTCATCATGAATTCAGTAAAGATCATATTCAAAAGATAAACAAGATTTATACCAACTTTAAGAGCAAATGTTTGATGATTTCACAAAAACTTTATTATATCTAAAGAAAGCCACAAATTTTGATGACTTATTATTAAGCTGATTCTTGGGTTTATTTGGCTGAAAAAGAAAGCCACAAATTTCTTTTCTTTTGTGTTGTTGCATAAATTGTTTTATAACAGTTTTTTTTTTTTACTTTTTATGAGTTTTTTGTTCCCTTTTTCATCCAAAAACTTTACAGCAGATCTGGTCCTTTTCACAGCTTATTTCAAACTT
>BQNB010160622.1:0-12575 GCA_026074375.1 Tanacetum coccineum | reverse complement strand
TTTCATAAATCGTTGGGGAAACGACCCGGGGAATCATACTTCCCGGTTAATATACGTATTATATTATATATATTTTGAAGAATTTCCTTTTTACCTTTGTCCTCAAGGGTAATCTGGTAATTTTCCATCGTATTATATATTTTATTTTATACGTATCATGCGACATCAACATCAATTACATTCTTCTTATTCGAAATAACATTTGTAGATGTATTATATGTTGGCTTATTTTTCCTAACATAAACTGCTACATTCTTTGCTGCTTTCTTAGAGTTATCTAAAACACTGTGTGCAACATGTGAATCTCTACTCATTGGTCTTCTAACTCTAGATGTAGCATTCATTCCTGTAGAAGATAAAACACTCTTAGTCTTGTTTGTTTGTGATTCTTGTGTTGTGACAACTCTGTACATTCCTGGTTTAATGACATTTGTGTTTTGATTTGCCCCTGTTTGTTTGGTAGGTAAAGTTTGTAAAGTGACTGGTTTTGACACAACATGGTTTTCTTCTGTTTTGGAAACATCCGTTTTCTTTTGAAAAGCGTGTTTGTTTAGTGGTGTGACACAAAGAAGAGATTGGGATCCATTTGTTTTGTCAAACGTAGTATTTACAAACTTACCTTTTTCAACTTTTCCAATCTTATCTTGAACTCAGATATGGTAGATAAAAGATTCTAATTCTCAGCACGAATAGCACTATATGCATATGTTTTCTCAGAAACATGAACAATTAATTTATCCATTTCCTTTTGAGTTTGAGACCGTGTCTTTTTTATTGAATTGAAAAGCTTTTGATATTCTAGTTTGACATTGTCGCGTTCTTTTATCAAAGATTGTACTTGAAAATCCAAAGACACGTTCTCATTCTCAAGTTTCTCCAACTTTGAAATCCAAGAGTAATCAAGAGGATTTGTGTTCTTATTCTTCGAAGTTGAATCCCGATATATGTTTTTTTCTTTTTCAGTTGTAACTGTAATTCAAAATCAACACTTTGCTTTT
Source organism: Tanacetum coccineum (assembly GCA_026074375.1). Taxonomy (NCBI): domain Eukaryota; kingdom Viridiplantae; phylum Streptophyta; class Magnoliopsida; order Asterales; family Asteraceae; genus Tanacetum; species Tanacetum coccineum. The sequence continues at coordinate 11,577 of BQNB010160622.1, read as the reverse complement.
GACATCTTTGAACATCTTTTTCAAGAATTTTTATTCTTACTTGCAAACCCTCTTGAATCTCAAAAGATTTCTTTTTGACTTGTTGAAGTTCAATATTTAAGATCTTATCTATACATTCAAGATTTAACAACACACATATCTCAACATCATGTTTGAGTGATGCTTCCAAAAGTTAATCTTTCAGCAAATCATTTTGCATCTCTAGTTCATCAAGCTCACTTTTTGTAGACTCCAAAACATCTTTCATTTCTTTTATACCCCTTTGAAATAGATTCCGAAAGAAGTCAAGATAAATCTTCAACTCGTTAAGAATTGGTTTAACTTGATCCTGACAAAAATCATTAATTTGTATCTCCTGCGCTGGTGTTTTAAAAAAATGCTTGCTCTTTCATATTCTGTTGTAGTTAGACATACAGCTTTTCAAACAAACCATTTTATCTGTCTAATTATTTGATCCAAAAGGTGACTCACTCCATCGACATATTTATGATACTGATAATCTTAACAGAGGGATTAGAAGAATGATGAAAAAATATTTTTTGCTCACACAACAAACTCCTTTTTGATGAACAAAATCTTCATAAAGCGATTAATTGTTTTGTATGTTACTTGTTCCAACAATTTTGTTTGTTCGCAAACAGCATTGGATCATTTCTTTTTTCTTTCAGATTTTTTTGTTTGACATTTTGAAAGCATCCTCAAGAGTGTCCTCATAATCTCTAACATTCAAAGGAATTTCTAAATTACTCAAACTAGATGCAACATATAACTTTGGACACTTTGAAATTGCTTGCTTGAGTGTATAAGGATTCAGATACCCCAAACCATGTTTTAATTGTTGATCATACACAGACAATGGTTTTGGTCTAGAGCATAAACAATCCCTATGTAAAGAATTTACCAAGTTTCAAATCAGATCAACATTCATTTTTAGTTTTGGCCTCAAAGATCTAGAATTAGATGCATGATAAATGTATCCACTTTACACCCATTCTTCCTTTTAAAATTGAATGAGTCTTTTGTAATTCCTCATTTTTTTTTTTCGTTTGTAAATATTTGCTATCTAAATCATAATTTATCTCGTTTGTTTAATCAAGATCATCGAATGATATCACGATCACGAACTAATTAAGACTAGCTTGTTTATTATAACGTTTTAACCCGTTCATCAACTAAATCAAGAAATTCGTTGAAAAATTATTATCCTTATTTCTGTTTTCCAAAATCCGAACAAACCCGTCCTTATACATCTCAAGCTGGACTATTCCAAATGCTTGTTTTGTTTTTGAACTTATTGAGCAAATATTTGTTGTTTTTCTTTTACAGTCTTCCTGGATATGCATTTCTAGCAAGTTTTTCTACTGCACATAGATCAGGAACATGTGTACTCTTTCAACACTGCCGACAAATTAACATTTCCCTGAATGAAGCAAAATTTAATATTGCTATTAATGTGATCAACACCAATGGTAATGTTAATTAATTTTAGTATGAAGTTGAAATACATTGGTTCATTATTCACATCGATAGGATGAAGATTATGACTCACTTATAAATACGGACTCATAGCTTGGCCCCTCATCATAAGTATAAATAGTTTTGGTTGAATTCTGGCCATTAAGCAAGTATTTTTGCACAGAGTTCTTTAATTTCCTTCATCCTAGATTCATCAGCAAAGAGAAATCAATCTGCCATTAGTAAAATTACTGCCAAAGCTCATCCTGTTTGCCAGCAAATTTGCTCCATAAAAATACTGCGAAGTCACAAACCTTTGGCTTAGGATAAATCCTAGCAATAATGTCCTTTTCCACTGCAGTTGTAGCATTGAACAGTTGAAGTATTGCCTGAAGATGGAGTTCTAAGAGTCCTTTGAACATTTTCAATCTCTTTTGGAGCATTAATTCCCTCAACAACTTCCTTTTGAACATAAGCTCATCTGCTATTTCTTCCAGTATTACCAGAATTTATGCTTTAAATAATCACCCCTGTCTCCTGAATGATTGCTTGATTCCGGTGTTGGATGAAGCAACGAAGATGGTTAATTGTTTAGATTAGAGAAATTTTTAAGTAATAGGCCTTTTTCAAGTATCAACATCGAAGAGAACTATAAGAATCCACATAATTGTTGTGAAACATATCCTGCTCGGTACTCATCAACATAATCAAACCACAGACGTAGGATGTGTCACATAATAAGATGATGTTTATCTGGAGGATAAACCCGTGTGTGCTACTTAAGCCAAAGGGTCCCATGAACTTTCTAACTTCTGCTCATGAAGCATTAACAAGTTTCTCAAATGCTGGAGATAATCAAAAAGAACATCGATACGAATCCCCACGATTAATGTTTAGCAAGACAACTCGAGTCACATATTTTCAACATTCCTGTTGCATAAACTATTTTCAGAAAATTTTGTGTTAATTGTAACAGTTGGAAAGTTCATGTTATTTCGTCCAAATCATTCATTAACTGAGCAAAATGGTTATAGACAGAAATAAAGTGCTTCGCCCTGGTTCAGACAACAAATTGAATCAAATTCTTTCCGTAAAACGCGTTTTCTCTGTCAACTTTGTTTTGTATAGTTCCCCCTCAAAAACATTCAACTCGGAATTCACATATCCTTAGCCGAAAAGTGCAAGCATCCACATAATTTGTAAAATCACCATTAGAATAAAAGTAGAATCATATTCATGACCTCCATTTCAGCATCACGAAGCATAAGTCATGACACCTTCAGGATTCTCCAGTTGCAATCGTGGTAATGGTCGAAGCCTTTAGATTGTAAATCTTAAACCACATAAGGGCCTTCATCAAGTATTTGAGAAGCCACTTTCGTTTGCCTCTCTTCCGTCAGATACGTCTGAATCTACTTGTCCACGGTATATAACTACCCCTTTCAAGCATAGAAGGCCTAGTCTCATAACCGAAATCGGCAAGGGAATGTTGATATGTTTTGGATGTCGACATGTCTTATGATTCAAAGATTGGATCTTTGTAGACGAAAATGAGTGATATTTATGAGAATAGTATCAAACTCGGTAACAGTTGTCAAATTCGGATAACACTGTTCACGGATAACAAGTAGTCTGAATATCGATAAACTTCTCGAACAGTACACAAACTCGGACAATAAATACGAACAAACTCGGTATTCTTAAAAACATAATAAACTCACAAAAAATATAAATTAATCTTAGCTTCAAACTTGATAAAACCCAAAACTCGATTGAACTTCAAACTCGATAAAACCAAATTTTGAAAAATTCAACAATTATTGATTATTAATAACCACAAATTCGATTAAACCAAAATTTATGATCACTAGATAATCCAAAAGTCCGTTAATATCAAATTCGATAAAACCTAATTTGATTTCCGAATTTTTAGAATTTGAAAAAATTTTGTTTTTCAATACTCAAAATCATGATAAAACCGTGAAATGGATGTATGTTATGACTTTGAAAGCTTATTTCCAAGATTAAACGTATCAACACCTTATTCACAATTTTTGATAGAACCGAAAATGTGAAACTTATAAAACTCGATAAAACCGAGTTTGAGAATAAGCACCTAATATACGATTTTCGATAGAACCGAAAGGTCGTATATATCTATTACACAACTAATACTACTAAATCTGCCAAAACTACAAGAAAAATGATCCGAGAGAAGAAATAACGACTTCTGAGAATGCTAAGATGCTTCCAAGAACTTTAAAAACACTTTCGAGAACTGTAGAGAATGCAAAACTACACTCGATCACACCCAATTACTCGAATTTGCTGCCAAAACTTATCTCAAAAGCTCAAAACCTTCAACCGAATTCTTCGAACATCATTTTTCGCTTCTCGGACGTGGAAAAATCTCACAAATCGAACACTCTAATTCTCTATTGGCGATTGATACCACTTGTTAGGTCTCGTTTATCTTGAATCAAACATATCGATCATGGAAGCATAGAGAGAATAGTAGAGGATAACAAGTATTCAAATTTCAAATGATATTAAAATGGAGGGAAAATGGAAGAGTTAGTTACAAGGCATCACCCTCTAATGAAGATTAGAGGGGTATTTATATGTGAGGGAAGGAGGCTTCCCTTCATTTATTTTCCTAACTTTATCACGTTCAAGTCCTAACTTTGGTAATTATGCTATTTCATTCTTTTAGCATAACATACCTTATTACAAACTACTTTGACATTAACAAAAGAAAGACTAATGACTAAATAACACAAAATCACATAATCGACACTTTAATAATCCTAACGATAGGGATAAGTTGTATGTTTAGTAGTTGGGAGTAGTTATGGTGAATGCTAACACCGATGGGATAAATTTGCAACGATTTTGGTTACATCAAACATAACTACAAACATGTGTTGCGGGTTAGCTATTGTTTATCTTTTTTGATTTGTTCTATTATTTGAAGTAAGAATTCGGAGCCTAATTACCAAATAATTTCATTTGTTTCATTCCTTCCTAACCTTTTCCTTGGGTTAAATGTTATGTATTGAGCTAATTTAGTGTCAAATGGTCTCTGACTAGGATATAAACATAAAATAAACTAAGTGTAAAATTAGTCTCTTAATGAATCTTCAGTGAGCATGGAATAAGCTTAGTGAGCCTAGAGCTTCCAGTAAGATGAAGCTCCAGCAAATGGAGCTCCAAAACAAGATGGAGCTATCAGTGTGATGAAGCTCCCAGATAAGAAGTCAGGGAGTGTTGTACAAATCTCAATCAAAAACAAGCTTCATGGACATTAAAAACCAACTGAAAAAATGTTTGACCTCACTGATGTGGTATGAGTAAGTAAAATATGTGAGGTACAAACAACATCAGAGGCACTAAGATCTAACAAAGTCTCAGTGACTCTGAATACTCTGAAACTGAACATGAAATACGAGTTGAAACTTTTTAAAAGCAAATGCAAGAAGTCAAACAAGGTATAAGGAGCTGATATAAAGGTGTGAACAGTTGTCAACACTGTTCCGTAAAAGTATGGTTGTTACCTTTCCAAAAAAATGAAGAATTTAATCGAAGATGTACTTCTCCATCAGATACGTGACACGTCTCAACAACCCTCACATGTTATCCTCGTATCCCCACCTATATAAGAAAATGTTTGTAATATATATAGATAGAGATTCTAAACAAATAAAAATAATACAAATGTATTAGTTGAAAGAGTCCTCATCTTCTTAAATCATATGCTAAGCTAGCAAGCTATGATTCAACAAAAATGAGAGTTTTATTTGTCATTCAATCGGGATAGTATTCTGCAACTATCCATTGTAATTCTTTGATTCATTTCTAATAAGAACTTAGACATTGAAAAGTACAAATGATGTTATTACTTATCATTTTGTTCTTGTGTAAAACTTGCATTTTACCTTCTTAAACGTAATCATGTCTTACCCAATTTTCGAGACAACATTATGGAAATAATGCTGTAAATTACTCCCAAAAAATTGTTACGATACAATTACATATTTATATGATTAGCAGATTTTATTTAACAAACGAGTTTTAGAACCCACGCTTCGCGGCGAGACGTTCGTTAGTTGTCGATAAAGGATTTTGGATTGGGTTGCGTTAGTGGGCCGGGTTTAAAAAACGATAAGGTAGTTTTTGTAGTTCACCGCATAGTGTGGGGGTTATTTTGCTAATTTTTTGTTGGGCCGAATTTATAAATAGTGTAAATTTTAGGGTAATTTTTGGAATTTGCCACATATTGTGGGGGTATTTTGTAAAAAAATTTATTAGGCTGAATTTGTAAATAGCGTAAAATTTAGAGTAGTTTTCGTAATTTGCCGCATAGTGTGGGGGCTATTTTTTCAAATTCTTATATTAGGCCGAATTTGTAAATAGCGTAAAAGTGAGGGTAGTTTTCGTAATTTGACACATAATGCGAAAGGCAATTTTGTAAATAGCGGCGGGTTGCGGGTGGTTTTCGGGTCTGGCGGGTGGTTTTTGAGTTGGGTAAACCGATGGGTTATGTGAGGGTGGTTTCTGAGTCGAGCAGGTGGTTTCCAGGTCAGGTCAACCGGCAGGTTGCGAATCGAATATCCCGCTGATTGTTAGCTTATATATATGTATCCTTCAACTAATGAATCAATGGAAACAGTTTAATCTGAATCTTAAAATATAAGAGTAAATTTTCATATCGAAATTTTATCATTTAACTCTATTGTATTGGTGTGGACCTAGAAATAGTTTGCCATGGAGTTATGGACCATGGTTTTAAGTTTTAGGATTAATTGTTTAAAAATGTACTATACTTGCCATTTTTTGTCATTGCATGTAGACAACTATTCTTTTGTCATTGTGTCGTTCAACTTTTAAATTCGTGCTATTGTGTGTATTTTGTGACCATTTTACCCTCACTTAAAAAAAATAAATTCAAATATTGAATGGTAAAATGGCATTTTAATGCAGAAATAGTCGCCAGAATACACAAAATAGCACGAATTCAAAAGTTGAGCGACACAATGGCAAAAAAATAGTTGTCTACATACAATGACAAAAAGTGACAAGTATAATACATTTTTAGATAATTAACCCTAAGTTTTAACTAGAGTTAAGTACATTTTTGGTCCTTGTGGTTTGGTGCGTTTTTCACTTTTGGTCAAAAATTCAAAAAGGTTTGGTTTTGGTCCAAAAGACATAGTTTCGTTTCACTTTTTGTCAAAAGAGACATAGTTTCGTTACACTTTTGGTCCAAAAGACATAGTTTCGTTCCACTTTTAGTCCAAAAATTTTAGTCCAAATTTACGGAATTGGACTAAAAGTGGAACGAAACTATGTTTTTGGACCAAAACCAAACATTTTTTGAATTTTGGACCAAAAGTGAAAACGCATCAAACCACAAGGACCAAAAATGTACTTAACTCTTTAACTATGGTTTTGCATTTTTTGGCGTGCCCACGTAAATATAGTGAGTTAATTTTTTACTTAGGTTCTAATTGTGTTTCTAAATGGCCCTACAATTATTAAATAATTTGTTTAAAAGAAAATATAAATGTTAATATGTTTTACGGAAATACATGTCGACACAGTAACACCATCACCATCCCAATGAACTTGTTTGGTCCTGTGAACATAGCAACTAGGTGGCTTTATTTTTGGCAGAATGGGCCCTTAAATCATGTCGACTCACCATCACCAACCCAATTGATGTTTCATTTACCACTTAATTTGTTAGAAACACCGAGTGTAGATGAGCAAAAAAAATTCCTCTCCCTAACTAGACATAACACTAGCAAATCATTTGATAAATATAACCCTAATATTTTTGGCGTCAAGTTTCTAGTTTATCCCTCCATCATTTGATGCTAAATCACACACTCTCCTTTTCAACACACACATATTTTAGTCACTTGTATTTTTTTTTCATTTTGATCATCTCTTTTATCTAAGGTACTATTTTTTTTTTCCTTTTGGTTTGGTTTCTTTTGATTTTAACAACATTACCGAGGCTTTCAATTTTTGCATATAGGTATGGAAGATAACGGTATAACAAAAGGAATGACAGAATATAATGGTAACTCTAGTAAAAAACAGTGCTAGTTAGAAGCCTATTAGCGTAGTGAAAACATTTCTTGAGACGGGGAGAAGGTCCAGGTTTAAAGGCACTTTCATGGAAGAGATTTACGAAGGTCCTTAAGGATAATCATAACTTTGAGGTTCACCATAAACAAATAAAAAATCATTATGATTATCTAAAGATCAAGTACACGACATGGTTGTCTTTAAGAAACAAAACCGCAACACCCATGATTAATCCACAAACATATTTCAAATATCCGAAGAAGAATGGAAGATAGAAATTCTTATGAGTTTAATAAATTAAAGAGTAAATTGCAAAAATGTTCCTTGTGGTTTGGCCAAATTGCAGATTTGATCCGTCAAATTTTGAAATTACAAAAACATTCCGTATTTTGAAAGTTTAGTTCCACTTTTGGTCATTGGTCGACCTGAAATGACTAAAATACCCCTCTTAACGGACAGTTTTTGTAAAAGAACATAGGGGTATTTTAGTCATTTTAGGTTGACCAAGGACCAAAAGTGGAACCAAACCTTCAAAATATAGATTGTTTTTGCAATTTCGAAATTCGACGGACAAAATCTGCAATTTGGCCAAACCACAAGGACCATTTTTGCAATTTACTCTAATTTAAAAATTCCTTTATTTAGTTTGTTTATCCATTTATTTATATGATAGTGGCTTCATTATTACAGAAAAATAAAAATGTTGAATCTTTTCATTAAAAACTACGAACGTTACCATTTTCCAAACAAAGTGGCACACCCCTCTTTAATGGAACTCCACCAACATACCCCTCCATTGTCCAGTGGGCGTTAAAGCCATGATCCGAGTCAACAGTATCTAGACAATTGTTGAGCCCGTATGGTTGAAGATGAGAACAAATTGAGGTCATGAATCGTCGAGTTCTCCAATACCCCCCATGCCATCTCACTTTTATTCCTCGCCCTCTTGTTAAAACCAAAAAAAGGTAAACGATTGATGGATGGAGTTGAAGAAGAGATAGTGGTTGTTTTATACAGTAGGTGATAGCTAATAAGATAAATCAACCTAGACCACCTCTAACATCACCCCCTTTGGTTGAAAATTATGAAAATAAGTTGAATGACCTTGGTTAGGATGAAAATGACCCCTTGTACGAAACTGCACTTGCAATTTTTTGTGACCCGAATGATCATTACAGGGAAGGTTGGATGAACTTAAAACCCCAAAGATATGTTAATTGGGTTAAAATGATTGGACGTGGTAAACACTACTAGAATCAATAAGATAGCGATGGATATAAGCAAGTCGTAAATTTCCGACTTTCGTAGCGTCACATGCAACGTCATGGCTGTCGCATGATGTCGCAAAATACGCCGCATGCTATTGTCAAATATAATGATGCCGCAATGCAAGTCACAATGATTGTCGTTATTTTGATACACCTGTTAGAATGTCGCATTTGAAGTCGCTAGTGGTACGTCTTTCACACTTACGTCGCAAATTACGTCGCTAGTTAGCATCATAGTTAGTTGACGTCGCAAAGTTAGTCGCTGTGTTTGACGCATATAAAAAAGATAATTACATAAATCGTCCTTGTGGTTTGTCGAGTCTAACAGATTTGGTCCATGTGCTTTTTTTTCATCGGGTCATATCCTTGTGGTTTTGACCCATTACGGGTTTGGTCCCTTGACCAACATTTCCATTAGTTTGACCGTTAACTTGAAGGGTATTTTCGTCTTTTCATATATTTTATTATTATTATTTGAGTATATTGCAAAAATCATCCCTGTGGTTTTGTCAAATTGTAGATTTCGTCCTTGTAGTTTGAAAAATTTTGATTATTATTATTATTGTATTATAATTATTATAATTATTGATAACTTTTTATTTTATTATTATTATTTGAGTACGCTGTAATTAACTCTTTATTTTTTTTTCTTGTTTTTTATTATCTTTTTTATTTTTTTAATTTTTAATTTTTCAATTTTGGTTTTTCATTAATCTTGTTTGATTTTGATTTCTTTTTTGGGTTTTTCATTAAATTTTAATTTACCAATTTATAAACTAGTTATTTCGATTTTAATAAATAAAAAAAGTAGTCATATATAGAAATTGTCTTTTCCAACAACATTATTCCAATAAGATTAATAGTACCATAAAATCTTACAATTCAAAACTATCAGATAAAGTACGAAACAACAATATATAGAATTATGAAATGTCAGTCTTAGCAATTTTATTTTATTTTGTTGTTGCAAAAGTCTAAGGGCCCGTTTGGTTCGCAGAATCTTAAGGATTCTGATGAAAATTGGAATCTGATTCCATTTCATAACGTGTTTGGTTGGAAGATTTCAGGAATTCAGAATCTGAATTCTATTCCCTAGTGTGTTTGGTTGGCAAACGGAATGTAATGAAAATCCTTGGAATCCCATATGTGTGGAATTCAACATTCCATAACAAAATAGAAGGAATGTTTAGGATTCCATGGAATTTAGTATTATTATTAATATTATTATTATTCATATTATTATTACTATTATTATTATTATTATTTTATATTTAATAATTATTATTTATATAAAATTAAATATAATATTATTTTTCAAAATATACTTTTTAATCTATATTTTAATAGTTTTATATAATTATATTTTTAAATAAAAATATTATATATTAAAATAAAAATATTTTAAATTAAAATAAAAATATTATAAATCAAAGAAATATTTAATAAAATATTTTATATAAAAATATTATATTGGATGCATCTCCCATTAAATTCTCTCCTTTTATTTAAAATGTGTGGTCATAATTACTTCTCACTATTCTCATTTTAAGTATTTTTCTCATTGGATCCCTTCCCTATATATACATATATAGGGGACCGTTCTTTGTAAAACAACTTTTTTGTACAGAACCTACAGAACCACTTTTTAACCAATAAGAATTTAGTTAAATTAAATATTTTCTTTTTAATTCAAAAGTGTATAATAGGAAAAAAAACATTTTGACTTTTTTTAAAAATTTTTTAAAAGTGTTTTTATAATACCCATTTATTTTTGGATTTTTTTTTCCAGATACAAGTTTTTTTAAAAATAAGGTGCATATATGTTTTTTTAATTGTAAATTTACATACTACAAATTTTCCATGAAACTAGTTTTTTTTTTGCTTAAAACGATAATTGCATATATGTTCTAATATACATTATTTTCAAATATTTATAACAAAAAACATAAGCATATACAAGTTTTTTGCTTATAATGGTAATTGCATATATGTTCTAATATACATTATCTTCGAATATTTATAACATAAAACATAAGCATATTCATGTAATCTCTAAATTTATGAGAAAGCCAAAACATAAATACAATACACAAAATTTGATATCAAATAAAACACAATTTAAATAAAAATGTATATTGTTAAATACACATGTGCAAGAGATTTAAAAACATGTATGCGCTATTCGAAGAACATGAGTGCACACTTCGAGAACATATATGCACGACTTCGAGAACATTTGTGCACGCCATCTAAAAGAACGAATGTATCCATTAATCATCTTCATTACACACCGCCCTGAAACAAATACGCACATTTAACTTATTGGCAAGTTTATATCCGAAATGTATTAACTAATGGAAGCAAACAATAACAATTACATTAATATAAAAACTAAAATGGGTCGAATGTAGGCATTATACGCAATTCATCTAACTCATTATGTGGCATTCATAGGAATCCCACACTTAGAAAATGGGTCGAATGTAGGCATTAACGGATAAGAGAATAAGATAAAAAGATCGAACAAAGTGGACTTCCCTGATGAGATATGCATCAGATAAGCATAGTAACCGTAACTGCCACCGTCCAAAATAATAGCTACCTATTAAGAATAAACACCAAACAAACCAAAAAGCTATACTTGGACGGCTCAACGATAATACGATATGGTAAATTTCCATACGGTCATATGGTGTGACAAAAAGAAAAAGACAGATCCATACGGCCATATGCTGAAACTGCATATGGTCATATGCTGTAA
>BQNB010160621.1:3210-14777 GCA_026074375.1 Tanacetum coccineum | reverse complement strand
GATTTGTTGTGACACCGTCACAAGATAAGATGATCATTCCACTTGCGCACGAAGTATTGTTTTGATCATAACTACTTCATACGAACTCGGATTTTGACGATTCAACTGCCCATGCGATCGCAACGAGAAAATCTACAAGTTGGTGATCAGGCTACGGCAATGGCGTCGCTAGAAATCCAAACAACGTCAAAATGAGCATACTTAGTTTTTCCTATAAATACAGCCTCATAACTTCTTTTTTGTAAGCCCCAACCCTAAGTCTGATTCTATGGTTTGGGTAGGTGTTTTTCCAGCAACTTAAAAGGTTTAATTCAATCCATAAACATCTTGTAATGGTTTGATTATCGTGTATATCTTAATTCATGTCTTCAATTCCTTTTGTTGATCATGATTTCTTTTGTTTAAGTATACTTGGCTAATTCTTTTAGTATTTATTTGGGAATGCATGAAACTTGTCATTAATTAATTAGATCTTATTGTTTTTTACTGATGTTTTGGATCCTCTATGTTCATCGTTAAGGCATGACAAATGCAATGAGTTTAATTGATTATAGTTTATAATTCTTGTTTCCTATTGCTTCTTGTTGGTGGTGTGCACGTTAGGCTCTAGAAAACTAGCTTCTTTATTAATTGCAAAGACATCTAGGGAAACTTGATTGTGTAGAAAGGATACCATCAAAATAGTCTTCATACTACCTTGCCCTAATATTGTTGATAACCTTTTAAGTGTTTGAATGCATGTAATACACTCTTAGGAGCCTTGTAATAGTCTTCATACTACCTTACTTGTGCGTTGTCTTAACGAAGTATTACATAGACGGCGGGTTCATTCAATTCGTTCATGAATTAGGAAATACATACACATTACATCGCAAGGGTGACAAAGCAATAGGTAGAATTGGATAGCTAGCAAGGAGTAGTGCATCCTAGGTAAATACGCTTTGTTGTATAATAGTTTTCTAGTTTATTTTATTTCTTTTAATTAGGAGTAGTTATTAGCTTAATCAACCCCCCCCCCAAACCTGAGATTTTACTTGCTTTCTAAAAAACATAAAATACAAAACTAATCTTCTCTCAACCCTTAGACCTTAGTGACATTCGATTCGAGCCTACCCAAACTATTCCCCTAGAGAACGATAACAACCCTCGAGTCTTGCCTATACTACACTACAACGATTAGGTACATTGCCTAGGGGATTGTAAAACATCAATTGCAACCCACGTATATCAACTTCCGCTGATTGACCATCTATATTCAAGGTCGCTAAATTCAAATCATTCAAATTAGCAGTGTATCAAAACTAAACAGCAGTTTTGAAAGCTTCCGAACCACCTGGAAATTCTGGAAATGGCAAGTGGTCTGACTCTATGGTTTAACACCGTTTGGTTTGATATAGCAATTATTATTAATCTCATTACATATGCAAATACTAAAAAAATAATTTTTACTATTTATGTCTTGGCGAGGACATGTCCTCACCAAAGATATTGCCACGTCACCACTATGGTTAGTTACGAGTAACTATGGTTAATCGAATGTTAAGCATGGTCAACATTTTGGTCAAATGTTTCAGAGAGGACTTGTCCTCGCCAAAATCTTAGCGGGAAAAATGAGCGGGAAAGTATTGGATATAATAAAGAGGCAGGGAAAAGTCAAAGAACAACCAAATGGTCAGCGAGGACTTGTCCTCAGCAAATATTTTGGTCAAATTTTCAATGCGAGTGAGCCTCGGTCAATGGCTGAAACTGAGATTTCTTGTCGTTTACCGGTTTTTGGCGAAGACACCCTTGTCCTCGCCCAAACCTTTGTTTCCCAAACCTGTTGTTCCTGTAGTGTGTAATCGTATGTGTTGATCAATCAATATAGACTGGAATATAAATAGATAGGAACTATGGACATGTAATTATGTAAATACTTTCTTAGTCTATTGTTTGATAGATTTACTTCATTTTACCTTATGGAATATGAAGTTAAACCAAAAGTGCTTAAACAATTCCACATCAGCTGAGAGAGTAAGAAGTAAACTTTCATAGATTTGTCAATAAATAACCTCTAGACTACCTACCCTCAAAATTAAATATATTCAAAACAAAGATCGTACGTATCTCCAAAAGCGTATTTCTGTAGTTGTGTGCGTTTGAGTTTCTTTATATTTAAATAATCTTTTATGATCTGATGTGATAGAAAAGATGGTATGCCCTCGCCTGTTGCGACAAAGCTATCTGGATTTGATATATGATGTCTTTAGAGTTAATAAATATGTTAAGGGTGTGTTGTAAAAGTTTTTTTATCATTGAAAGAATATAAACTCAACTTCGACGATTTTTTATAAAATCATGTGTATCTCATGTATAAGATGTAAGGAGATTGAGGATTCAAGCAGATGGGAAAGAAGAGAGGATTACGGTGAACCGGTGACTGGCTTGATGTCATATATCTGGATCGAGTTGGTAAGCCTGATTGTATGTACGGAGACTCTTATAGGTTTAATCATCCAACCTGTATTCATCTAGGAGATTGATATGAACAATCTAGAATTCACTTAAGAACGGAAGATTGACCCGTAATTCAGTTAGGATTTCAAGAAGAAGAAAAACTGAAACCGAACGTAGAATTACACGAAGGGATTTGTTATTGATTATGAGTTGAATGATTGTTTTACAGAATGATTACAGAGAGAAGCAAGTTTACATTGAAAAAGACATGAAATGAAATGAAAACAAGGATGGTTAAATATACAAAAGGAAGTAACAGTTTTTCCCACCAAAATCTATAATAGCTTTTCAAGAACTGGCATGTACCTCGCACGTGGCATTGACTTGGCTTATATCAAATCCTACCCCATAAGATTTTTGTCCTCAAAAAGCTTGATCAAAAGTAGGAAACCTCTGTAACAAATCATAAGCAACTTGGTTTAAAATAGGCAAGTCTAACTCATAAGCAACTTGTCCAACCCTTTTAAGAATCTGAAAGGGACCATAGTACTTTGAAGACAACTTTCTGTAGGCAGCTTTTCTTTTAGTAAATTGCCTATGGGTATGTAACTTTACATAGACCTACATGCCAACCTCAAATTTCCTAGCAGTTATGTGTTTGTTTACCAAATTCCTCATTCAATCATATGCTCTTTGGAGGTGGAACTTTAGCTGTTGGATAGTCTCTTCTCTTGCTTGTAAATACCTATCTACTACTTCCACATGACTATATCCTCTTTCATAAGGTACATAGGTGGGTGGTGGTTGGTGATAGACTGCCTTAAATGGAGTTACATGAGTGGAAGAATGGAAATTAGTGTTATACTAGTATTCTTCTAATGACGACCATTGAATCCACTCCTTAGGCTTATCTTTAGTCATACATCTAAGATAGCATTCCAAGTATCTATTCGTAAGTTCGGTCTAGCCATCTGATTGAGGATGATAAGCAGTGGACATCTGGAAGTTGACTTTGAGGACTTTAAACAAGGACTTCCAAAAATGATCGAGGAATACCTTATCCCTATCACTAACAATGGAGTGAGGCAGACCATGAAGCTTAAACACATTATCTAAAAAAACTTGAGCAACTGTACTAGAAGTAAAGGGATGATGCAATGCCATAAACTATGCATACTTACTCAGCCTATCTACCACTACAAAAATGACTATCTTGTCTTGTAAACTTGGTAAGCCTTCTATAAAATCCTAGAAACAGAAGACTAAAAAGTAGGAGGAATAGGTAACGGTTTTAGAAAACCTGGATAGGCACTCAAATTAGGCTTGTTTCTTTGGCACACATCACAATTTCTTATTTGAGTTTTAACCCATTTCTTCATACCCTTTTAGTAGACCATAGACTTCAAGTTCTGCAAATTAACACCCACCCCAGAATAACCTCCAATGGAAGTAGCATGTACATAAGTAAAAAGGTAGTTTTTATGCTGTTGATCATCACCAGCAACTAATTTACCCTTTCTAGTCAACCGATTAGCTTGCTAGACAAACTTTGAAGGAGTGTTTGGGTCAGCCTGCAACTTTTGAATTAACTTCTGCAAGGACTAATCTTTTTGCCAACTATCTTGAATTCTTTTTAATAAATCAGAAGAAACATAGGTGACTGTGAGTTCATTGAGTTAAGAACATCTTAAAAGTGCATCAGCAGCTCCATTCTCAGCTCCTTTTTTATAGGAGACCTTATAATCAAAACCAAGAAGTTTAGGTAACCATTTAGTTTGAAAAGGGGTGGTTAAACTTTGATAAAGCAAATACTTTAAACTAAAATGGTTTGTTTTGATTTTAATGTGTATGTCCAACAAGTATCCCCTCTACCTATCCAAAGCCATCATTACTGCCAAAAATTCTTTTTCATAGGTAGAAAGGGATTGATGCCTAGGAGATAAAGCTTTACTGAGTTAGGCAATGGGTTGACTATCTTGGTGAAGAACTACTCCTATCCCACAACCTAAAGCATCAGTTTCCACAACAAATTCCTTCTCAAAGTTTGGCAAAGCTAATATTGGTGTGGTCATCATTGCTTTCTTACGGTGACTGAAGGAAAATTCAGCTTCTGTGGATAAGTGAAAACCATTCTTTCTGAGCAACTTAGTCAATAGTTAACTAATAAGAGCATAATTATTTTATAAACCTCCTGTAATACCCAGTGAGTCCTAAAAAAGCTTTGAGTTACTTGAGAGTAGTTAGAATAGGCCAAGACTGCATTGCTTGAATCTTCAAGGTATCAATTGCTAATCCTTGTAAAGACAGAACATATCCAAATACTCTACTTGAGGTGCTAAAAAAGTACATTTGCTTTGCTTATCATATAATGTATGAGCCCTCATTACCTCCAAAACTTGTTGTAAATGTTGCAAATGCTCTGCCTCAAGATGTCATCAAAGAAAACAAGAACAAACTTCCTTAAGAAAGGCTTGAACACTTAATTCATCAAAGATTGAAATGTTGAAGGAGCATTGGTAAGACCAAAGGGTATAACTAAGAACTCATAATGCCCTTGGTGTGTTCTAAAAGTTATCTTGTAAATATCCTCTTCCTTCATTCTTATATGATGATAGCCAGACCGTAGGTCTAGCTTAGAAAAGAGCTGAGCCCCACAAAGTTCATCAATTAATTCCTTTAGCATAGGAATAGGAAACTTGTCTTTAATTGTAAACTTGTTGAGTTGCATGTAGTCTACACATATTCTCCAAGTCGCATCTCTCTTCTTAACCATAAAAATGGGGGAAGAAAAAGAGCTTTGACTCTCTCTTATGACACCAGCTTCCAGCAATTCTTTCACCATTTGTTCCATAACATCCTTTTGATTAAGTGGCAGTTTATATGGTCTAACAGTGACTGGAGGAGTGTTTGGAAGAAGGTTTATTGCATGATCATAAGTCCTTTGAGGAAGCAACT
This sequence comes from Tanacetum coccineum, assembly GCA_026074375.1. Lineage (NCBI taxonomy): Eukaryota > Viridiplantae > Streptophyta > Magnoliopsida > Asterales > Asteraceae > Tanacetum > Tanacetum coccineum. The sequence continues at coordinate 9,386 of BQNB010160621.1, read as the reverse complement.
CTATAGACATTTCAAAGACATCAACATATTCACTCAAAAGATGTTGCAGATGTAAATTAGAAGTGGTAGTATCTGCCATTTCTCTCTGCACTTGCATAAGTTGAGTAGGATAAACACAAACTATCATGGAAGCCAATTGAGCCTGTTTCCATTGACCTTTTATAATGATTTGTTTGTCTTGAATCCACTGCAAACTTCCATTCTGAGAACCCCTCAATACAGTTCTCTTACAATTATGATTGAATATCATTGTTAAGTCTTTTAAATTGCAATTGATGTCTCCCAAAGTAGACAACCACTGAATTCACAAGACCATGTCACATCGCCCTAATGGAAGTAACATACAATTACCTTTATATTCATAACCTTGCAAAGTCCACTTAAACTGATTACATTCAAAAGAACTAATCATCTTGTTCCCATTAGCCATATCTACTCTTAAGGGAGTTGTAGCAGTGAGTTTGTAGGGTAACTTCTTAGCTGTATTGGAGTCTAAAAAATTATGAGTGCTTCCATAATCAATCAAGATGGGAAGAGGTTGCTTTCCAACATAACTTCTTACTCTCATTGTTTGAAAGGTGTTCACCCCAGACAAAGCATGAAGGGAAATTTGAGGGAAACTTTCAAGGTACACTTGTTCTTGAATATCCTTCCTTATATCTCCATTATCAACTACTTCTACCTCCTCTTCCCAGTCATCCACACTAACCTCTAAGGAGTGCATTTGACTAGGGCATTTGTGACCAGAGGTATACCTTTGATCATAATAGAAACACAAGCCTTTTGATCTTTTTTTCCTCTAGTTCCTTTTGTGTCGGTTGTTTTCTAAAACCAGTTTTCACAGTCTTAAGAGTGCTATCAGTGGGTGAAGGAAATAGTGGTTTAACTATAGTAGAAATAGCATGAGTAGCAGTTAAAGTGTATCCATTTGCATAACTACCATTATTAGACCTTTGATTAGCAAAATGAGACACTGGTTTGGTTTTAGTCAAGGCTAATGTGGCTTTTTACATTCTTGCCAAACAAAAGGCGTCTTTGAGTATAGTAGGCTTAAACATTCTTGATGGCATGCTAATTTCACCTTTAAGACCACCAATGAAAAAACTAACTGCATAAGATTCAACCAATTCTAGCCTATTCAATAGTACTTTAAATTGTTCCTAATACAATTTCACTTCACCATCTTGTTTCAAGTTCTTAATTTCTACCATAGGATCTTCAAACACATTTTTAAATATAGTAGCTATTTCTTTCTAATACACAATCCATAACACATTCTCACCATGAATCTTAACACACTATTTATGCCATTCAAGTGCTTTATCAAAAAGATACATAGAAACTAACTTGAGTTTCTCATCCTTATTCACATTATCAAATGAAAAGAATTATTGCACCCTGAATATCCATGCATTAACATCTTCTCCATTAAACTTGGGAAAGTCAACCTTCTGTAACCACCTCCCCTGTTACTTGTTCATTCACCATTACCAATTTTTCTTAATTCTTCACGAGCAAAGTTCTGAAACATCAATAGGCCTTCAATTAGATCAGTAAGTGAAGTCACATTAGATTGAATGATGGTCAACGTTGCATTGACTGAAGCATTAGCTTCCTGAACAACTTTCAAAACTACATTTCTTAAAGCATCATCAAGAACATGAGGTTTTGAATTACGTGTATTAACCATTGTGAATCAAAAGTGTGTGATTGGAAAAAAAATGAGAGGATTTTTGGTGAATTTTTAGATTGTAAATGAGTTATGGATGGTGATCGGAATTAATAGGGTAACTGAATTTGTTGGAAATGTATCTGGCCAGGAAAGTGCTTTAGATACCAATTGATATGAACAATCTAGAATTCACCTAAGAACTGAAGATTGACCCCTAATTCAGTTAGGATTTTAAGAAGAAGAAAATTTGAAACCGAAAGTAGAATTACACGAAGGGATTTATTATTGATTATGAATTGAATGATTTTTTTACACAATGATTACAGAGAGAAGCAAGTTTACATTGACAAAGACATGAAATGAAATGAAAACAGGGATGGTTATTTATACAAAAGGAAGTAACGGTTTTTCACACCAAAATCTATAACAGCTTTTCAAGAACTAGCATGTGCCTCGCACGTGGCATTGACTTGGCTTAAATCAGAGATAAGAATCCTACTCTGTAAGTACATTAATTTTTGTTATTATCGTGTTTAGTTTATAATATTGTGACTAAAAGACTGATTAATCAAGACGGGTGAAAGAGCCTATGTGTTCTCATCACTGATCAAAAGCCTATCAATATTGGGATCCTTTTGTTCGTAATCTAGTTACATACTCGTTGATATATTTTTTTATCAAAGAGTCACTGGATATTTGTTAGATGTGTGACCAAGAAATTTTGTTATATATAATTCCCGTAAATAGAAAAAAGTATATTAAACTTCAAATCTTTTTATGAAATCATACATACGTCAGAAGCATTATAATATTGGGCATATTTTGTTTGCAATTCGAATTTCTTTTCAGTGGTATATTTGTTTTATGCATGAATCGATAGATATTCGTTACATATTTTATAAATAAAGTGTGTTATATAAAAAAGATGTAAATAGATAAAAGTTCCAGGCAATTTTCGTAACTCTTCACATTGTTTGAGGGTACGTTTTCTAATTTTTTTATAACAACCCGAGTTTCAGGTCAACGTCTATCCCTAGCTAAGATAGTTATTTTAGTTGCGTAAATAGTTATAGTTGTTTATATTATATGAGGTTTGATAGAGATTTCCTTTGATAAGGTGATTTTAATCCGTGATTGAGTTTTTATTTGTTTTTAGCATCTAAGAAAGTCAGAAAAATTTATATTACTGCTCCGAGAGCGTGATTATGTTGTTTTTGTATTTTACGACGTTTCCCCGAGTGTTTGTGAAAACCGTGCTTAAAAGTCGTATTTTACGAGGTTTAACTATTATTTTACGTTTTAAAGTAAAATTAGTGGGACGGAATAAAAATTTTACGAAACATGTGGTGACCCGTGTTCTAGGTCGGCTAGGTAACGAAAATATAATCATTTGTACTAAATTGGAAAGGACCAAATGAAAGGAGGGACTAAAGGTGTTAAAGTGTCAAAGTTTTTTTCTATATATACTAACATACACACACTTATAATATTTTTACAAAAAAAGTTCACTCCTCCCTTTCTCTCCTCCTGTTTCCGTTCGAACACCACCACCACCACTAAAATCACCATAACAAATTATTTACTTACATGCATTATGATCCAAGTATAGAATATTAATCCTTGTTCAATCCTCTACATTTCTCACTAAGAAAATCTTACATGCAACAAGTATTTTGAGAAATAGAAATTTGGTTAGTTACTTGAAGATTTGAGCTAAAGAGGGTGTTAAGTGTTGATAGATTAGTGTTATTGTAAGTTAGGTTGATTGAAAAAGACTTTAGTTTGGTCTTTGGGTTTGCGTCCGTACGGTTCAACTAAGGGGGAAGCGAGATCGATTTTTGTTCTAGCTTTGTGAGCACTTATTTATGTTTATGTATTGATTTAATTAGATGTTATTACATGTATATGATTGTTACTAGATGATTCAAGCGCAAAATTGATTTGAAAGTATTTCAAGTATGAGCATGTGTTTGATAGTTTTGGCACATGTTTTTAGGCTAGTTAAACATGTTGGGATAGTTAGATTTTGCTAAAAAATAGTTTTGGTATGACTTTGGGTTGACTTTCGTTGACCAGAAAGTTTACTTGGTCATAGCGCGTTGAGAAAATTTTGAAATCTAAATTAGGCTTTTGATAATGGTAAAGGATATTCTAAGGTTCGTTTTGATATAAGGTGGGCCTTATAACTCCTAAAAACGAACGTTTTATGGCCGAGTCAAGTTTGGGTAATTTTTGGGGTAAAAAGTCAACTATGAACTTTGACTTTTGAAAATCAAACTTTGGTAAATTTTGAATGAAGTCTATAATGAGCAAAGGTTTAGTAATGTTAGTTAATTGATAACGAAATATGAAGTTCGGATTATATTATCCTTACTTTCGGCAAACTTTCTAAAAATGGAAACTTTATTGAAAATGTTGTAATATGATTAAGTGCGTCGAGGTAAATTGTTTTGTGTCGCACTTGGAGATTTTAGTACATGATTGTATATACGTAATAGTAATATGTATGTATGCAAGTATGTAATATATGATCTATTATACTTTTAGTCACGTACCGGTATATATGTATAATATAGGTCGCGGTTAGACGTGAAGTCTCTTGCGTTTGTTGAAGTTGATTGATTTGGATCTTTTGCTTAAGGTGAGTTCATAGCCTCGCTTTTGAACTATTTTAATTGTTTTCTAACCCGCAAGGGGGATACATATTTGCTTTTTAAATCAAACACATATGATAATATGGTATGCTGGACCTAATTATGAGATTGTTTCTGCATAAGTAGCTATTGTCGAAGTCCCTTATTTTATGAACCGTTAATTGCCTTATGAGATAAACGCTAATGTATTAAATAGATCTATTGGGTTTGACAATCCTGTCCGGGGTCTAAATCCTTGTGACCACCCTGTCAAACGGACATTTTGTATTTAGAAATTAGTAGATATATGACAATAATATCTTGTTTTGGGGCACCTTTAACATATGAAATGCCATATGTATTGTTAATGTTCGGTGTCATGAGCTTATTGCGTGAAAGAAAATAAGTTGCTATACATTGCATTTGTTGTTTTGTTTTCCCGAGAACTAATTATGTGTTCAAAGGTTTTTACTTAATGATTATTTTAAACTCTATGAATTTCACTCAACTTTGTTGTTGACGTTTTAAACATGTTTTATCCCAGGTAACCAAGGCTGAAGGCAACGATGGCGTGGCGGTGTCATGCGTGTGATGGATTTTATAGAAAGACTACTTGTGTGTTCCAGTCTTTCAAAAACAATGTCTTATGTTATGTTTAAAAACAATGTATTTTATTTGAAAACATTTGTCTTTCAATGTTTGTAATAGACGGTGGTTACGATTCTGTGGGACCTAAATGCATTTTAACTCTGAATAATCATGGAACACATGCTTGGTAAAACGTCTTATTTAGGTCGTTTTCTATTACTGTGGTGAAGGATGCTATTTAGTAACACCAAATTGCTAATTTCCGCTGTGCAATCCGATGCCCTTCGGGGCGGGGTGTTGCAGAGTGGTACCAGAGCTTTGATTGTAGAGAACTAAGTCGAGTCTTTTTGAAAAACCTAAACTATAGCGCTTCTACACGCACGCCGAGACTCCTCGTTGCCATTGGTTACATGTAAGGTACATTTATAAATTGTTATGTGTAAGTATGTTTACGTATGTGTTATATGTATAAATAGTTAAGTATGGATAAATTTATGCATGTGTTGGATGCATAAAGTGTTATATGTGAGTACATTTGTTCATGTGTTGTATGCATAGAATGTCATGCGATTATATGATAACTAATTGTTAGCCTTAATTTTATATAAGTAGAACAAGAATGTTATCGTTCTTATTAGTCATAATTAGTCTTGTTAAGTAATAGGCTAGTCGGGTTCAACGGGCTTGGATTGTAATCTAATATTGTCCATGTTTCGGGCTCAAAGCCCAAGAAAAGCCAAGCCCGGCCCAAGTTAGAAAGCCCACATGCCACTCATGGCTCAAGGGTATAAATAGAACCCTCTCCACACATGGAGAGGGTGTTGGTTACCATTTGCATAGTTTGTGTGTGTGTGTAATCTTCCATCTCTAGTTTTCTCTCTAATAAATCTTCCAACTTTTCTTTCTATCTTTCTAGTATTTTGCTTATTGGTATAACTTATGTTGTGAAATGGATTAAGCTTTTGGGATAACATTTGGTATCATTCGCCACGGGTGGGTATAGTGTTTGTGGTTTCGTTGCTTATTGAGCTTATTGATTCGGCTTATCTTTATATTTCTACTTAGTTTCCTTTTTGAAATAATTTTTTTTACTCACAAACGTTTTTTTTAAAAAGTTTTTTTTCATATAATATTGTTGTTGGAATTAAGGAAACACCTTTGTTTTGTGTCTCTTCAAATCAAACAACAATTTTGTGTTGTTTCTTCACGTCTGTTGTTATTTTTTCTTCTTTCTTTTTCGGTGAAGACATACAAGATCGAGCTCAACCTTGTGATACAACCGA